>CAUYSK010108587.1:0-35758 GCA_963575035.1 Avahi laniger
ATTCTTTTTTGTGGCTATATAATATTCCATTTTGTGTATGCACCACAGTTTATTCATTTATCTGTTGATGGGCACTTAGGTTGATTCCAAATCTTGGCTATTGTGAATAGTGTTGCAACATATAGGGGAATGCACATATCTTTTTGATATATTGAATTCCCATCCTTTGGATACATACCAGAATTAGGATTGCTGAGTCGTATGGTAGTTCTATCTTTAATTTTTTGAGGAACTTATATACTGTTTCTTTATAGTGGATGCATTAATTTACATTCCTACCAACAGCATACAATGGTTCCCCTATCTCTACATCCTTGTCAGCATTCATTATTACCTGTCTTTTTGATAAAAGCCATTTTAACTGAGTGAGATGATATCTTGTAGTTTTGATATGTATTTCTCTGATGACTAATGCTGTTGTGATCTTTTTCATATACCTGTTGCTCATTTGTATGTCTTCTTTTGAGAAATGTCTATTCATATCCTTTGCCCATTTTTAAATCGAATTATTTGATTTTTTTCCTATTGAGTTGGAGCTCCTTATATATTCTATTAATAGGTATTAATCTCTTGTCAGATGGGCAGTTTTCAAATATTTTCTCCCATTCTGTGGGTTGTTTCTTCACTTCGTTGATTTTTTTCCTTTGCTGCTTGAAAGCTTTTTAGCTTGATGTGATCCCATTTGTCCAACTTTGCTTTGGTTGCCTGTGTTTGAGGGTATTACTCAAGAAGTCCTTGCCTAGACCAATGTCCCGAAGTGTTTTCTCAATGTTTTCTTTTAGTATTTTCATAATTTCAGGTCTTAGATTTAAGTTTTTAATCCAGTTTAATTTGATTTTGTATATGGTGAGAAATAAGGGTCTAATTTCATTCTTCTTCATATGGATATCCAGTTTTCCCAGCACCATTTATTGAAGAGACTGTCCTTTTCCCACTGCATGTTCTTGGCAACTTTGTTAAAGATAAGTTCACTACATATGTGTGGATTTATTTCTGGGTTCTCTATTCTGTTCCATTGGTCTATGAGTTTGCTTTTCTACAAGTCCCATGCTGTTTTGGTTACTACAGCTCTGTAGTATAATTTGAAGCCAGCTAATGTAATTCTTCCAGTTTTGTTCTTTTTGCTCAGAATGGCTTTGCCTATTCTGGGTCTTTTTTGATTCCATATAAATTTTAGGATTATTTTTTCTATTTCTGTGCAGAATGCCATTGATATTTTGATGAGGATTGCATTGAATCTGTAGATTTTTTTGGGTAGTATGGGCATTTTAGCAATATTGATTCATCCAATCCATGAGCATGGAATATCTTTCCACTTTTTTGTGTCCTCTTCAACTTCTTTCATCAATGTTTTATAGTTTTCATTATAGAGATCTTTCACTTTGGTTAAGTTTATTCCTAGATGTTTTATTTTATATGTAACTACTGTAAATGGGATTAATTTCTTGGTTTCTTTTTCAGATTGTTTACTGTTGGCATATAGAAATGCTACTGATTTTTATATGTCGATTTTATCTGCACTGTCATTGAATTTATTATCAGTTCTAATAGTTTTTGTGTGGAGTCTTTAGGATTTGCTAGATATAAGAGCATATCATCTGCAAACAAGGATAATTTTATTTCTTCCTTTCCAATTTGGATGCTTTTTATTTCTTTCTCTTGTATGACTGCATTAGCTATAATGTCCAGTATTATGTTAAATAACAGTGGTAAAAGTGGTCATCCTTGTCTTGTTCCAGATCGTAGAGGAAAGACTTTTAGTTTTTCCCTATTCAGTATGATACTAGTTGTAGGTAAACTAGTAATACATGGCTTTTGTCATGTCAAGGTAAGTTCCTTCTATACCCAGTTTTTTGAGAGTTTTATCAGGAAGGTATGTTGAATTTTATTGAATGCTTTTCCAGAGTCAATTGAAATGATCACATGGGTTTTTTTGTCCTTTATTCTGTTGATATGATGTATCACATTGATTTCTTTATATATATTGAACCATCCTTGCATCCCTGGAATGAATCTCACTAGATGATGATGAATAATCTTTTTAATGTGTTGCTGAATTTGGTTTGCTAGTATTTTCTCGAGAATTTTTACATCTATATTCATCAGAGATATTGACCTATAGTTTTCTTTTTTTGTTGTGTCTTTGGTTTTGGTATTAGGGTGATACAGGCCTTATTGAATGAGGTTGGGAATATTTCCTATTCCTTGATTTTTTTGAAAAGTTCAAGTAGGATTGGTATTAGCTCTTCTTTGAATGCTTGGTAGAATTCAGCAGTGAAGCCATTGGGTCCTGGGCTTTTCTTTCTTGGGAGACTTTTTATTACTGTTTCTATCTCATTACTTGTTATCAGTTTATTCAGGTTTTGAATTTTTTCCTGGTTCAATCTTGGTAGGCTGTATGTGACTAGGAATTTATCCATTTCTTCTAGGTTTTCTAATTTATTGGCATATAGTTGCTCATAGTAGTCTCTAATGATCTTTTGGATTTTTGCAGTATCAGTTGCAATGTCTTTTTTTTCATCTACAATTCTATTTGGGTCTTCTCTCTTTTTCTTAGTTCATCTATTTTGCTTATTTAAAAAAAACAACTTTTTGTTTCATTGATGTTTTGTATTTTTTTAAATTTCAATTTCATTTATTTCTGCTCTGATCTTTATTCTTTCTTCTGCAAATTTTGGATTTGGTTTGCTTTTGTTCTAGTTCTTTGAGAAGTATCATTAAGTTGAAACTTTGTTTGAAGCTTTTCTACTTTTTTGATGTAGGCACTTATTGCTATAAACTTTCCTCTTATTACTGCTTTAGCTATCTAAAGTTTTGATATGTTTTGTTTTCATTTTCATTTGTTCCAAGAAAGTTTTTAACTTTCCTCTTAATCTCTTCACTGACGCACTGGTCATTCAAGAGCACATTGTTTAATTTACATGTGTTTGTATAGTTTCCAATGTTCTTCTTTTTATTGATTTCTAGTTTTATTCCATTGTGGTCAGAGAAAATACCTGATATGATTTCAATTTTTTTTTGAATTTTCTGAGACTTGTATTGTGGCCTAACATATGGTATATCCTTGAAAATGAGCCATGAGCTGAGGAGAAGAATGTGAATTCTGCAATTATTGAATGAAATGTTCTGTAAATATCTATTTATTTGGTCCATTTGGTCTATAGTGAAGATTAAGTCCACATTTTCTTTGTTGATTTTCTTTCGGAATGATTTGTTCAATGTTGAAAGTGAAATGTTGAGATCTGCAATGATTACTATACTGGGGCCTATATTTCTCTTTAGCTCTGATAATATTTTCTTTATATGTCTGGGTGCTTCAGTGCTGGGTGCATATATATTTAGAATTGTTATATCCTCTTGCTTAACTGACCTCTTTATCATTATATAATGATCTTCTTTGTCTCTTTTTACATTTTTTTCTTGAAATCTATTTTATCTGTTAGAAGTGTAGCTATTCCTGCATTTTTTGGTTTTCATTTACATGGAATATCTTTTTCCATCCCTTTATTTTTAGTCTATGTCCTCATAGATGAAGTGTGTTTCTTGCAGAAAACGTATAGTTGGCTCTTATTTTTTTTTAATCCATTCAGCCACTCTATGTCTTTTGATTGGAGAGTTTAGTCTATTCACATTCAATGTTATTATTGATAGGTAAGGATTTACTACTGCTATGTTGTATTTGATTTCTGGTTGTTTTGTGGTCTTCTCTTTCTTTCTTCCTTCCTTTCTGTCTTCTTTCATTAAAAGTGATTTTCTCCAGTAGTATGTTTTAATGTCTTGCTTTTTATTTTTTGTGTATCTGTTGTACATTTTTTGATTTGTGGTTATAATGAGGCTTGCAAAAAACATTTTATAACCAATTATTTTAAACATATGATAACTCTGCTTACAAACAAACAAACAAGTAAACAAAGAGAAATTTAACAGAAATTCTACCTGTTAACTCTCCCCCACCTTTTTTAACTGTTTCTTGTTTCCATCCGTATCTTTCTATAGTATCTATCTCTCAAAAATTTGTTGTTCTTTTTGATAGGTTTGTCTTTTAATCTTCCTACTCAAGATATACACCACAATTACAGCAATAGACTAGTCTGTGTTTGTGTCCTTACTGTTACCAGTGAGTTGTGTACCTTCAGAAGATTTCTTATTGTTCATTAACATCCTTTTCTTTCAGATTGAAGAACTTCTTTTAGCATTTCTTATAGGACAGGTCTGGTATTGATGAAATCCCTCAGTTTTTGTTTGTCTGGGAATATCTGTACTTCTCTTTCCTATTCGAAGGACATTTATGCGAGATAGAATATCCTAGGGTTAAGATTTTTTTTTCCTTCAGCACTTTTAATATGTCACACCACTCTCTCTTGGCCTGTAAGGGTTCGACTGAATAGTCTGCTGCCAAATGTATTAGGGCTCCTTTATATGTTATGTATTTTTCTTTTTTTCTTGCTTTCTTTGGATTTTTTCCTTATATGTGACCTTTGAGCATAATTATTAAATCCCTTGAGGTAGCCTTGTTTGGGTTAAATCTGCTTGGTGTCCTATGACCTTATTCTTTTTTTGGCAGAGAGTTTATTTATTTAGCAACAGAGATACAGGTGCTTACATTTTGTACAAGTGTTTTATCTCTTTTTCCATAGCACCTGTCCCTGAGTGAATAAACCACATCTGTCTCATCTTGACATAACAAGTACACATCTACATCTGTGAATGATGATTCCATTTTTTAAGGAAACACTGTATACTTTTGCACTCCTGCAGTGGTGAAAAAAAAGCACAATGGATTTTGTGTCTTGCAGGAAGGCTTCTAAATAGTGAATAGAAAGTTTGGAACTGATACAAAAATATTGAATTCACAATCTAAGAAAGCTCTGAATTTTACCTATATCTGGGTATGCATATTGTACATGTGAGTGTATATATATATATATTTTTATTAACACAGAATATCAGATAAAGAAAGGATGTACCTAGTAGAAGGTATAATTTAGGGAAGAAAACGTTTTAGTAAACACTTCATTAATTTACAAGCTCATAGAATGGTAATGGTTTGCATATTGCTTCAGAAATATTTTCTGAAGGAACAAGATTAATTTTAAGGAAGGGAGAATTCAAGGTCTTAATTGATACCAATTAGAGTTACTGATTGTGATAATTTAGGGCATTTTGTATTAGGCACACTTCAAATTTAATACAAATAACCAATCTCTATGCAGAATCCTCTAATAATTAATAAACAGGGTGAGTGGAGGTGGTGGATCTTGGAAGCCATAACTTCAGATCTAAAGAAAAAGACACAGTTCTGAAGACATAAAAAATTTTATTTCTCCTGAACCCATATTAGTTGCTGTGGTGTCTATTTGAAATCACAAGTGTGGCCATTGCTCATTGTCTTTTTCACATGTGCCTGGAACAGTTTTCCATTCCACCTCCTCCCTGCCAGTCCTCCACATTACTCCGCTGCGTAGTAGCAAATGGTGGGTGAAGCTATATAATGTAAATCGCAGCTATATAACAGGTGTGAAACAAGTGGCTACAAGTGAATTATGAACTCAAGCTTCATGGCCTTCTCATTTTTTTCTGGATGCCTATTTATTGTGTGCAGAACATTGACTTAGGCACTGGGAGAGTATTTGTAAAATGTTCAGAAGTTTGACAATGCTTCAGGGAAAACTGAACGGATACAAGAAGGTGTGCTGGTATACAAAACAGGAGTGACACAAACAGCGCTTATAGGAAATAGAAAATTATTTTGCTATTTGGTGCAAAGAGTGAAGACAATTCCTTTGACATATTATCCTTCGATATGCCATTATCTTGCATTAATTTTTGTCCACACATAAAATAGCCAGGCTTTTGATAACGCCAATGCAATGATTTGAGGCTTTCTAAGATAATCCTTTAGGTGATTCTGTAATCTCCCTCGTTACCATTTCCCAGAACTTCACAGGTCTTGCGTCTATGAATCTCAGCTTTATTCCTCCCACTTCTCTGAAAGTCTATTTATTTTTTCTTGATCACTCCACGGTGAGAAGCAAGAACATCTGCTCTCCAAGGCTGTCTGTTTGTATCGCTAAAGAGTCCTGTATCTCACTTATCGTTCAAATAACACTAGGTTCTCGAAGGAAAAACTGTGGCTGTGAACTTAACCGGGTTTTGTTTTGATTTCAAGGACACCACTGTCCCAGGGCAGTTGCTGCACTGTTGCATTATCATCTCCTAACTTCCTGTGAGACCTTCCAACTGCTCTCAAATCCTCTATACTTACTTTGCTCCTTGGGTTGGAGCTGCCTCAACGTGGTTGCAGTACTGACCATTGGCATGCACCTTCCCATGTACTTTTTTTCATCTAAAAGTGAGAAGAGAAAACTGCATAATTTACCCACACTTCCTGGGTGGTCACACTTTCCTTTCCTCTCCTGCCTGGCCAAACCCAGCTGCCATCTGTTCACCTAAGCACCCCAGGCCATCCTGGGTTTGACAATACTCTATGGTGTTACAGACAGAAAAATGAGCTGTGATAGAAATCTGAAATTCTTTCTCCATCTATAGAGTGTCCAATTTACTGTATTCTGTGTTCTGTTCATTGCAGTCAGTTTGTATACATGTGCTTGAAGTTTTCTTTTGCTCATTTTTAGTACAAGAAAATAATTTTACAAATAATCAACCAAGAGGGTTATATAATGCGTTTTATTTATTGATAGCATTCTGGACCTTTAGGTAAACATATAAACAGTTAGTTTTTTAAATGTACATTATATACCCAAGAGAATAAAAGGAGTTGTTCCAGTCTAGTGGGGAAATTATTTATTTTGGATAGTTTTCAAAATATGTTACTCCATGAGTCTTACTGGTCAATCAAGTATGAATTTAGATATTTTGGAAATATTAGGTATTTTAAAAACAATGTAGAAAAAAAGGATTTTTATCTGCCAGATATATTTTTTCTGCTTTTAGACATGCCTGTCATTTACAAATTCCTCAGATTTCTCAGATGATCCCTGATGTTATGTCAGAGTTAACAATGCTATCCAGAAAACAAATCTGTAATAAAATATGTAATAATGAACAATGAGCATTAAAAGTTGCAGTAGAGACTGTGGGTCACTTTTTTAATGGTCAGCATAATTTTACTTCAAAGAAAAGAAGTACTGGTGCCAGTAGACACCACATATGTGTATGTCCCGCTTAGTTATCTTTAATCTCAAGTACATTGATTTCAAGTGTTTTAATTCAAAATGACTCTATATCTTCAAATACAGAATTGATCCATCAAATTTTGTTTAATGAATCTTAAATGTAGTAGACATTTTTTTTTATTTTTTTGACAATTTTAATAATTGGCAAAAATTTAGGATTGCCATTCAAGTTCTAGATTCAGGAATATAATAAAAATTTATCTTAGGCTCAGCAAATTTTTCTTTTTGAGTAAAGATGAGGTTGTACTTTTGAAAGTTTGATGTATATTTACTTTAGGTGTCTCTAAATTAACGAGAGATGTTGAGGAACAGGAAAACTTTAAATCAGGATTAAGTTACTATTCAGTTAAGTCCAGACAATACAATAAATTTCTATGAGTAAAACAAAGTAAAATCCTTCCAATTGCTTGTGACCATGAAATCATCTTCATTTGATATTATATCTGCCGGTAGAATAGGTGGAAATAGTCTATATCTCTGAGTATATTCAATGAGGCATTTATAAAGTAGCTAATGCTACAGTGATATTTCTAATTATAGGTAACTACACAGGGTTTGTTGAAAATGCTCTATATTTACCTACTATTTACATAGATTCTCAAATTTAACTTAAATAGTTTACTTTTGCTAGTATCAACATGGTTAGCTGGAGTCTTCTGACACTAGGTATGTAACTTAGGCTGATTTTCTTAACATCTGTAGGTCTCAGTCTCCTCTGTAAATGGAAACGATACGATACTTGCTCTACTTGTATCAAATAAAGGGTCAGCAAACTACAGCCCAAGGGCCAAATCCAGTCTGCAACCTTTTTTGGGGCAAGCCAGAAGCTAAAAATGGTTTTTACATTTGTAGTGGGAAGTAGAAAGACAAATAAAACCTGCTTATCAGCAACAAAAATGATAATAGAAGCAAAAAAGACTACAAGTCTGTATGACCTACAAAGCTTAAATACTCACTATTTGGCCATTATAGATAAATTTTCCAGTCCATACATTATACTATAAAATCACTTTAAACATTAAATGAGATGATGCATGTAAAATGGTTGACACGATGCCAGGCAAATGGGAGTATCTCAATGAATGTCATTTTTTATTGGTTTTGATACTACCCATGAGAAAACCAATATTAACACTCTTCTTAAGGGGTCCATCAGTTAGCAGAGTTCCATTGGATTAGTGTGATCTCTTACTCTGTCCTACTGTAGGCAGTCATGTACCTCATGACACTTTGATCAACAATGGACTGCATTTGCAATGGTGGTCCCACAGATTGTAACGGAGGTGAAAGATTTCTATTGCCTGGTGATGTCATAGCCATCATGAAATCATAGTACAACACATTCATTACTCATTAATATGCTGCCAGTCATATAAAAATGTAGCACATATGAGGGATGTCTGGAAAGTATCCAGCCATTGTTAATATGTAATTTTCATATTACATGGCTGAACATTTTCCAGACAGCACTTGTACAATTATGTGTGGTATATAATACTGGATAATGATAATAAACAACCATGTTATTCGTTTAAGCATTTATTGTTCCATACTTTTCATTGTTGTTATAGAATGTACTCCTTCTACTTGTAAAAAAAAATTAACCATAGAACAGCCTCAGGTAGGTCCTTTAGGAGGTATTCCAGAAGAAGACATTGTTATCATAGGAGATAACAACTCTATGAATGTTATTGGCCCTGAAGAACTTGCAAAGGGACAAGATGTGGAGAAGACAGTGACATAGAAGATTCTAACCCCATGTAGGCCTAGGCTAATGTATGTGTGTTTTTATTTTAGTTTTTAACAAAAATGTTTAAAAGACTGTAGATATGGTGGCACATGCCTGCAGTCCCAGCTATTTGGTAGGCTGAGGTAGGTGAATAGCTGGAGGAATTCCAGGAATTCCAGACTATAGTGCACTGGGATTGCCCTGTGAATAAACACTGCACTTAAGCCTGGGCAAAGTAGTGAGATCCCCATGTCTTAAAGAAAAAAAGGTAAAAACGAAATTAAAAATAAAACAGCTTATAGAATAAGGATATAAAGAAAATGTTTTTATATGTAGCTACAATGTGTTTCTGATTTAAACTGTTATTATAAGAGTCAAAAAATTTAAAAATTAAAAAGTTTATAAAATAGAATAATTACAATAAGCTAACATTAATTTATCATTGAAGAAAGAAAACTATTTTTTATAAATTTATTGTAGCTTAGGTGTATAGTGTTTTTAAAGTCTACAGTAGTGGACAGGAATGTCCTACGCCTTCACATTCACTCACCACTCACTCACTGACTCACCCAGAGCAACTTCCAGTCCTGCAATCTCCATTCATGGTAAATGTTCAATTTGAGCACACCTTTTCTTATCTTTTATACTGTAGTTCTACTGTACCTTTTCTATGTTTCAATATGTTTAGATACATAAATACTTACCATCATGTTATAATTACCTACGTTATTTAGTACAGTACCACGCTGCACTGGATTGTAGCTTAGGAGCAATAGTCTATGCTATACAGACTAGGTGTGTTCTAAGCTATACCACCTAGGCTTGTGTAAGTACACTCTGTGATGTTCTCACAATGAAGAAATCACCTAAGGACACAGTTCTCAGAATGTATCCTCATTGTTAAGTAATGCCTAACTGTAGCATCTTGTGCTAGATAAAATTAAAAGGCATTCTTTTTGTTTTGGAAGGATGATAAAGATTCTCCTTTTTAAAGAAAACTTAACAATGTATATTTTCTGACTTATGTTTATTAATTAACTAATTCATTTTGTTATAGTTTTAATGCAACTCTAATGTGAGAAACTATCTTGGGAGAAGGGAATACTGGAGACAGGTTCATAAAAACATGTCAAAGACCACTGGAAAGGAAATAACTTGATGTTCTTTCTCTGTGTGTGTTGTTTTCATTTCTCTTGCAAAAGAAAGAATTTTAGTCACTTGATTTTTTTTCTTTTCTGAAGAGAGGTTTCAGTTTGGAAATAGCGATGTTTTCCCAAAGGGGGATAAAGTTGGAAGGGAAGATATGAAAGAGAAATAAGTCTATCATTTTGTTTTTTTTACCTTCAGAGAATGCAGAACATTAAATCTCATGCTTTCTGCATGCTCTGGCAACCTTACATAAGCCCACCATAAACTAAGGTCCATACAAGCAAACATCGCTCCCTTCCTTGAACATTAGATTAAAATGCATTAATAAAATAAACTTTTGTTAGCAGTTCTGGTGGCAGAATCCTGTGGATCCCAGTCAGTGGGTCCTTGGGAATGCCTTCATGAGAGGACCCAGCCAGTTGGAGGACAGAACAGTGGAACCTGCTTAGGTCAGATTCTTGTTTGGATTCAACCTGAATTCGGCTAAATGTGTGGGAAACAAAAACAAAACAAAAAAATTAAGGATCCATCTACCCCCACCCTGCCCCACAAAAAAGAAATTAAATAAATAAAGTGGGAAAACCAGCAGGGGTTCACATTAAAAGGAACAGCCTTAAAAACAGACCTGATGTGGTCGTTCTGTAGTAGTAGAATTTGTGAGGGCTATGGCTGGGTGGAAATGAAATAGGCCATGAATTCCCCACCAAATTCCTTTGCAAAGAGAATTTCAGCATTTTTGCTAGGGCTTTGCCTATTCCTCTGCATCCTGATGGCCAAGCCACAGGATCTCAGAGCCGTTACTTTAAAGAATTATTATAAACCTGTGAATGTTCTGAATCTACGTTTAATACTACACAGCATCAGTTGGGCTCTCTGTTAAAGAATTCATTTGTGAACATTTTTGTTACAAGCTTTTCCACAGAAGAAAAGAAAAATGATGATGGATTATCTAAGTTTTCAATAAGATGGAGAAAACCATTCCATCTATCCATGACTTGGAAAGCATCCCATGACCAGTGTCTTTAAGGTTTAACTTAGGGGAAGGAGAAACAAGATGGTACCAGAGAGATTCACGTGGGTAGGAGATCAAATCCCAGAAGTGAAGCAGACAGAAGACTGAGATGATGGCGGTGGGTCACATAGGGTGCCCACCAGAAGGACTGTGGGAAGAAACTGTGCTAATGACCCTGTTAAGTAAAGTCAGTCCCCATTTGTGACACCCAACTTTGAAATGACAAACTGATATTCCTCAAATTGCTGCCGCATTTTTTTGCATTCGGTAGCACTCTAGCTGCTGGTACTGCCGTGAATTCTAAACATAAGAATGCATACACTTGTCTAAAGCTTTAGGACTTTGGTGAGAACATTGCTTCTCCTCGAATCTGATCAGAACTCAGTATGATTCTTGAAAACTCTTCTTGCTCAAAACTGTCACTCTTAGAAATATTTCAAGATAGCTCTCTCTGCTGATCAACTTGGTATTTTTATTTATTTTTCAAATGATTAACTAGGCAGGTCAGCTAAAGCCCATTTAAAGACAAAAGATTGTTATGTGATCTCATTTTGCATCTAGATCCTTATTTTTGCCTTTATTTTGCAATGCATATACCCTGGACACACTCCATGACCTGGCAGTTTTTACCCCAGAGTCTGACCTTTTAGATCACAGGGCTCCTTCTTTTGTTATAAACATACCAATGAGGTAGAGGAAGGACACAGAGGAGAAGATGACATGTTGCCCCTGCATCTAAGACTGGAATCTCTGCCCCTTTGAAATGGGAACATTTAAGATTCATATTAAACCTACTGGTAATCTCTAAGGATATCTATGTACTTTGTTCTGTATATAAAGAAAGTTCCAGGGAAAGGTTGGACTCATGTCAAGCATCATAGCAAAAATATTTCCTACTCATTCCTTCCTGAGAATCTCAACTGTGCATCCAAAAAAACCTCAGGGCCTTTTCTCTGTAGGAAATATCTGCCTCAGGATATATCTTTAAATTGTTTTAATAAGTATACAAATGCTAGACTATAACCAAACTGTAAATTCTAAATATTGGGTTGGTTTCCTTTTAAATGTCCATATGTTCTACAACTCTAAAGGAAACCAAAAGGAAAAGAAAAGGTAAGGGACTGGGAAACAGTGGCTAATAGATTTGAAACCTAGCAAAGATCGCTTTGGGCTGATTTTTATTTTCTAATATGTTTGGTTCAATATAGTAGTCCGTGAGTTTGTAAAGAAGTGTCAACATAGGTGGAAAAGGGATGAAGAGGGAAAATAAACATTTATTACCTGTTGGCTATGTGCCAGGAACTGAGTGCACCATCCTATAGCCTCTAACAGTATTGCACTTAATGATCATACCGACTCTGTGAGGTAAATACTATCTTTTTACTTATCAAATAAGAGAAAAGTTTGATTACAAATATGCCCAAGATCGTGCAGTTTTTAAGTAGTAGAGCTGGGTATGAATCTAAGTCTGTCCAACTCCAAAGTTCTTCCTCTTCAAGTAAAAATACATAGAAAAGGTTTATATGAGTTTGTAGACAAAGGAATATTGCAGGGAAATTCCATGAAAAATATTGCTTCTTGTTTCTTAGTGTAATAAACACCTGATACTTCTGCTGTATGTGAGGCTCTCAGCTAAACACTATCTATGTGATATGGAATAAGACAAAGTCCCTGTTCCCTAGGAGTTTGCATTCTAGTAGGGCAGGCAAAGAATGAATAATTAGGTAAATACATAAATAATTCTTGATCAGGATAGGAACTAGATAAGATGAGATGCTAGACAGTAACTGGGAGAGGGTGGAGACTGACTTCTATTCGGTGACCAGGGAAGGCCTCTCTAAGGAAATGATATTTATGCTGAGATGTGAAGGGAGAAAAGGATCTGGACTTGCCAAGAATTGGAAGATTAGGGTCCCAGGCAGAGAGAACAGAAGGCCAGGGTGAAAGGACCATGAACAGGGAGAGAGGTAAATTGGCAGGAGCCTGCTGGTGCTGAAATGGATGTGTACCTTAATGTATCGGTATTTATCCTAAGTGGAGTGGAAAGCCATTGAAAGGTTTGATGCAGAGGAGTCATATGATATGATCTGCATTTGAAAGGAACCTATCTGGCAGCTCAACGCCTCTTTCCATCTAGTACTCTAGGAAGCAGAAGTGTGTCTTACAGCTCCACGTTATGACATTTGAGAGGATTGAAGCCAATTATGAGTTTGCATGTTCTTTACTTATTCCAAATGGGTTACTTAGTTTAAATGCTATTGCTTTTCTCTTATGTGTATAATAGTAGACAAGCAATTTATAACACCTGAGATTACAAAATGAATATTGAGCTCAAACCGCCCTTGTCTCTGTCTTCCCTGCGTGACAGTGGGGGAGCAATGGTGACCACCTTCCCAACGGTCGGTGCCTCTGCATGAGCTACGTGAAAGGGGCCTTGGAGCTGTTAGTGCCACAGTCCTGCCGAGGACATTTTTGACTGATTAAAACACTGCACAGTATAGTTGATAAGAGAATGGCTTTGGAACTACACTCTTTTATTTTGATTCTTGGCTCTGCCAGTTACAAGCCAGGAATCCTTGGGTGAGTTACTTAACTTCTCTGTGTCTCAGGTTTCTCACTTTTCATGTGGAGATAATAATAGTGTCTACCTCATGTGATTATTGTGAGGATTAAATTAGTTAAAACTTATATAGCACTTGGAATGGTGCCTGGAACATAGTAATCAATGAATAAGTGCTAGTTGAATCTAAAATTGTCGGATTAGAGCAGGTATTAGGCTACTTTTAGAGGTAGTCTGCCAAGACTTGCTTCATCATCGCTTTGCAAGTGGACAAAAAGGTAAAACACTCTTTTCCAATAATGAGATGTTCGTAGGTCAATGTGATTGTAGATATTGGGAAAGCTACTTGAAAGAAAGAGAATAAGGAAAAAATATAATCAGGGTACTCTGGAGAGCATCAATATTTAAGAAAAGGAAGAAGGGCAGTAAAAATAGATTACCAGAAAGAATGTTCTAAAAAGGCGGAACGATAACTAGGTGGAAGTAGGATTACAGTAACGAGGGTTAACAGGCCAAGGGTGGGAAATGCAAAGAGATCAGCAGAACAGAAGTAAGAATAGATCACCATTGACTATACAGTTAGGACAATTTGATCCTTGTTCAGGTGGTCTAGGGACAGACTCGGGACAAGGAGTTGGATTATAGCCTGTGATTAATGCCTAAATATGAGGTGAAGAATTATAAACAACTCTTCAAATAGGAAAAGGGAAGGAGAAATGTGGAAGCTTTGGAAGGAAGCTGGAATTATATGCTGTATGTGTGTGTGTATACACTAAAAATATATTGGGAGAATGAGAACATGTTTGTAAGACAGAAGAAATATAATGCAATGGAAGAGAAAATGCAAATATCTAAACTTAAAGACAATGAGTTTTCTAAAGGAAAATGTAATAGATTCTGGGTACAAAAGAGGCAGTTATGAGCACTTTGCCTGGCTTTGTACCCTACCTCCACCACTTCCTAGCTATGGCCACGAGAATGCTGCCAAAGCTCTCTGTGCCTCAATTTCCACATCTGTAAAACTGGGGTAATAGTAGAACCTGCCTCAGATGGCGGCAATAGTGTGTTATACCTAGGCAAGTCTCAAGTTTATAGTAAATGGAATAGACATAATGGCTATTTTTGTAAAGAGAGGGAAATAGCATTTGAGATAGAAAGCTGAGTCAGCAGAGGAATAACTTAGTTGTGAAACATAGGGAAGGGAATTTGAGAAAATTCTTAACTGAAACTCTCCACTTTCCCAATAAATAAGAGGAAATGTTCTCTTCTGACAATGATGAGGGCAGACAGGGGGTCTGAAATTTAGAGAAACTTGTAAAATATGAGCATGGGTTCTGGAAAATGACAAACAAAGAGGTGATTAAGAAGGACTGAGGGCGCAGCTGAGGGTGATATAAAACACACATATTAAAGAATCGATGTGCCCCCATGTGAGATTTTCTCCTGCGGGTTTTCTCAGCTGATGGAGCCTCAAAGAATAGTTCAGGGCAGTGCCTTAGCCAGGATATGCTAGATGATGTTGCAGTAAACCCCCTGCAGGGTTTGTGCAGATCAGAAGGAGAGCTGGGTGGCGGGGGGATCTGTTCCCACAGTCACTCAGGAATGCATTCTACCAGGGATGCCACCACTTAATAATTTTTTAAAATTAATGTATTATTTTTATTACCTTTTTACTTTTTTCTTGTGTTAAAATATACATAACATGAAATTAACCATTATCCATTGGACAACTCAGTGGCATTAACTGCATTCACATTGTAGGGCAGACATCCCTATGATCCATTTCCAGAACTTTCTTTCTCATCACACTGAACTTCATGAAGCTCTATACCATTACAAATGGTAACTTCCCATTACACCCTCCTTCAGCCCCTGGTAGCCACTATTCTGCTTTCCATCATTATAAATTTTAACTATTTTAGGTACCTCATTTAAGTGGAAACATACAGTAGTTTTTTTCCTTTTGTGTCTGGCTTATTTCACTTAGCATATTGTTTTTAAGATTCATCTTGGTTGTAGAATGTTATCAGAATTTCATTTCTTTTTAAGGCCAAATAATATTCCATTGTAAGTGTGGACCACAGTTTGCTTATCTACTCATCTGTCCATGGGCATATGGATTTTTTTCCTCGTTTTAGTTATTGAGAATGATGC
Organism: Avahi laniger; assembly: GCA_963575035.1. Classification (NCBI taxonomy): domain Eukaryota; kingdom Metazoa; phylum Chordata; class Mammalia; order Primates; family Indriidae; genus Avahi; species Avahi laniger. The sequence continues at coordinate 15,801 of CAUYSK010108587.1, forward strand.
TGCTATGAATACCAGTGTACACATATCTTCTTGAGTCCCTGTTTTCAATTCTTTGGGGTACATGCATAGAGGTGGAATTGCTGGATAATATGATAATTCTATATTCAAATACTTGAGTAACTACAATACTGTTTTTCACTATAAATGTACTGTTTTACATTCCCAACAGCAGTAATTATATATATATGTGTGGGTGTGCATATGTCTCTGTCTGTCTCTCTCTATATATAAATATAAGTTCATCAAGACCAAGTGGACTTTATTTTAAAAATGAAAGGTTGGTTTAATGGCCAAAAATTAATAAAGTCACTTCACCACATTAACACACTATAAAAAAAAAAAACAATCTGACATTCTCAAAAAAGTGTAGAAAAAGTATTTGATTAAGTTCATGATTAAAGAAAAAAAGAGGTCTCAGGTCTCAGGGAACTAGAAATAGAAACAAACTTCTTCAACTAGATGAAGAACATTCACTTAAAAACCAAATCTTTTTTACTGATAAAATATTGAATGCTTTTCTGCTAAGATGTGGAACAAGACAATGATCTTACTTTACTTGTATTCAATAATACATTAGATGTTATAACAAGTGTAGTAAGGCCAGAAAATAAATAGAAAGTGGGATGATTCCAAGGAAAAAGTAAAACTGTCTTTCTTTGTAGATGTCTTTTCTTTGTAGATGATATTGAAAATCTTGGGTCTATAAAATACTACTGGAAATAATAAGTGATTTTAGCAAGATCAATAAAATAAATCAATTGTATTTTTACAATAAATATAACTGAAAAAAATTGTAGCAAATAATTGTAAAAAATGTAATCGTATTAACAATAATAAACTTTGGAATAAAATTATCAAAAGTTATATAAAACCTCTACAATAAAATCTCCAAAATGCTGCTGAGGTAAATTTAAAAGGACCTAAAAAATGATGAGATATCCTGTGTTTGTGGATTAGAAAACTCAATGTTGTTAAGATGTCACTTTTCCCCAAATTATTTGCAGATTTGATGCAAACCCAATCAAAATTACACCAGGCAATTTTTGTAGTAATTAACAAGATAATTCTAAATTTTGTGGAGAAATACAAAAGATCTATCTAGATTAGCTGAAACAAGTTTGACAAAGAAAAACAAAATTGTAAATTTTAGGTTGCCTGATTTTAAGAATTATTTTAAAGCCAAGCTAATCAAGATTGTGTAGAATTGGCACAAGGATAGATATATAAATCAATCAAACATTATATAGAGTCTGAAAATAAATCTATTCAAATTTATTTGATTGGTTTTAGACAAAGTTGTTGAGGCAATTTAATGGAGAAATGATATTAATTTTCAAAAATGATTCTATAGCAACTGCATGAATACATGGAATAGATTAACCCCAACCTCTACTTCACAAGATACACAAAAATTTAGAGATGGATCATAGACCTAAAAATAAAAGGTAAAACCATAAGCTTTAAGAAGAAATTATCAGAGAATATCTTTACGACCTTGCGATAGGCAAAGATTTTTTTGGCAAGCAATTGAAAAGCTATAATTATAAGAAAAATTAAATTTGAAAATTTGTCTTCATCAAAGTGAATTTTTAAAAAGTGTCCATCAAAAATACCTTAAAGAAAAAGCCAAGCCACAGACTGGAGAAAATATTCATAATGCTTATATCCAACAAAGGACTGGTATCCAGAATACATAAAGAATTTCTATAAATCATTAATAAAAGCTTAATTAGTCAATACAAATGGACAAAATAATTGAACAGCCACTTATCAAAAGATATGGCAGGCCAATTAGCACACTGAACAGTTCTCCACTAGGGGCAAATAAAAAAAACTTCATGACCATTTGAAAAGGTAAATTAAAGCCTCACAGCACTAAATATTTATGAGGCTATGGAGCAACTAAAACTTTCATACATTGCTTGTGGGACCACAGAATAATATAACCCTGTTGGAAGACTATTTGGCTATTTCTTACAAAGTTAAACACACTCCATCAACGCACTGCCCAGGTATTTATAAGAGAAATGAATCATTTGCCTACAGACAGTAGTGTACCGAAATGTGTATAGCAACTTATTCACATTATAGCTCCAAACTAAAAGTAACTCAAATATCCTCAAGTGAAAAACAGAGAAGTTCTGATATATTCACATGATGGAATACTATTCAGCATTATTTAAAAATAATGAACAAGAATGCTGAAGGGTTAAAAAAATGATTGAATAAAAGAATAAAGACACAAAAGAGTACATACTGTGTGATATAGTTTATATAAGGTTCAAATATAGGCAAAAATGGTCTCTACTGACTACAGTCAAAGCATTGGCTGCCCTGGAGGCTGTGGGATGACTATTCGGGAGCAGCAAGGAACTTTCCGGCTTGACGGAAAAGTTCTTTATGTTGGGTACATGACGGTATATATTCGTCAAAAATAATTGAATGTACACTTAAGATATACACATCTCATTGTATATGAATTAATTTTAAAAACTTTTCCAAGCTTGGCTAATAAATAAGAACAACAGGGACTGGAAGAAGTGGCACTTATTTCAGTCACATTGAGTTTTGTGCCATTCCCAGAACACAGATCCCTTTCACATGCCTTCCTCTTCTCTTCTCCACAATTCTAAATGGCCCATGACGACATCTGCACCCCTCCTTTTGATCCAGCTCCCTCGCAGGGCAATCTCTGCTCTTCACTTTTATTTATTTATTTTTTATTTCTGATACTTCTCTTTGACTCTCCTCTTTCTCCATCTTAAGACTTTTTCTCATACCTGTTATTCCGGTTAGGGTGGGAGAAACAAAAAGTATGTTAAAATGTTACCTTTTGGCCAAATATTTGTCTTTTGATGTATAGGAAATCCTAGAGTTCAGAGTCAATGAAGTAGCCTAAAAATATTTTGTGTCATCAAAAGGGGAAACTTAGAATTTTATCCTGTATTTTTGAATCAATTTCTCAACTAATACTGAAAACATTCTGTTGGAGAGTTTGATGGGCCTGGAGACACACTGAAGAGTTTTAATCTGGAAAGAAGCAGTTAGACCTTACTCAGCAGCATAATACATGAAAGTAAACAAAATGGCTGATGTTTCTGAAGGGAGATATGTCGTGTAAAGAATCTTTCCTTTCCCTTTTTTTCTCTCTCATACATTGTATCATCTATTCTACCCCAGAGAAATCACCTTAGTGTAGCTTCTCCATTCTATACCTGGCTCATTGATCTTGCTGAAGGCCATGCTGCCTCTCACTTGCCCCAAGATGGCTCTTAATTTACCTCTGTGATTCCAGTTGGGTCCATCTCCTCTCTTGCCACTTCTCCTTTCCCTCTTCACCCTCTAACTCTTTCTTTCCCAACCTCTAACCAGACCAACTATGAATAGTTTAGAAATAGATTATACGCTTTTGTGTGTCTATACCTTACATAAGCTATTCCCTCTTTTCAGGAAAGCTGACACCCAGGGCCTGACGCCATCAGGATTCAAGTAGTTACCTAAACATTTTTGGGAAGTCTTAGTCTGCTCTCTCCTGTCCATGCTTCTGGTTGACTTTTGATGATTACTATATGTGCCATTTTGTCTTTTTACCTGCTAGATTGAAAACTCCTTAAGAAAGAGTTTGTGTCTTATAATCTGTGTATTCTGATTTCTAGCCCAATGCCTGTCCTATTCATAGAAATATTTTAATAGGTAATTTCAATGGAAAAACAAACACCACATGTAATCACTATTAAATTGGAGCTAATGGATGAGTACACATGTGCACAGAGGGAAGTAAAACTCAGCAGAAATCAACTTGGGGGAGAGAAGAGGAGAGAATAGGTGAAAACTTACCTAATGGGTACAATGAGTACCATCTGGGTGGTGGGCTTCCTTATAACCCTGACTCAAGCATAGCAAAATCCATACGTGTAACCAAAAACATTTGTACCCTGTTAATTTTGAAATATTAAAAAAATAATAAAAAAAAAAAACCCAGAGTAACCAGGCCAGGCACAATGACTCACACCTGTAATCCCAGTACTCTGGAAGACTGGGGTGGGAGGATGGCTTGAGGCCAAGAGTTCAAGACCAACCTGAGCAAGAGTGAGACCCTGTCTCTACAAAAAAAAAATAGAAAAGTTAGCCAGACACGGTAGTGTGCACCTAAAAGTCCCAACCACTTGGGAGGCTGAGGCAGGAGGATCACGCACAGGAGTCAGAGATTGCAGTGAGCTGTGATGACTGACACCACTGCACTCTACCCTGAGAGACAGAACAAGACCCTGTCTCAAAAAAATAAATTTTTTTTTTTAAAAAAGATAACCTAACAGCAGTCATACCGAGAACCAAATCAAAGATTCAATCCCCTTCACAATAGCAACAAAGGAAATGAAAACTTTAAAGACAATTCCTTAGGGCTGTGTTGGTATTTGAGTTTATTTGGATTCTGCTCATTTTTTTTCACATGAAGGGGAATAGAATAATGTTAATAATTGTTGGCATTTGCTGTTTTAATAGCTATTTTTTTTTCAGGAACAATTGCATAGAATGGAAAAGTTTGCTAAATCATTTTCAATGTAGTTAACCATGATTATGGGACCCTAGACTTTTTGAAGTACACAGCTGTGGCTTGTTCACCATCATAGGCTTGATGTTTGATCAATATGATATGATACATCATTTGCTTGGCGGTGTGTCCACATTTTGATTATGATACTGAGGAGGAGGAAGAAATAAAACAGTGTCTTGACTGGGAGCTTGTAAATCTAAGCCCAAACATGGAGGACTGTAGTGAGAACGAATTCCAAATGCAATCCCAGTAGAGGTTAAAGAAAAGGCATACAGATCACAGGTTAGCATGGAGGCACACAATCTCCCATTTCTTGGATCTTACACGGAAGCATGTTTGTATTGGCAGCTGGTAGAAGCTCTGTGGTGCTCCAGGGTTGGGACCCTTCCTAACTCCCCTCCTCTCCATTATTCTCTTCTTTATTCTCTTGGGAGTGGCTTTTTCAGGGGACTCAAAAAGACTGGATGCCAAACAGACTTAGCTTAAGTGTCAGGTGTTTATAGTAATGGATGGAAAACACCAGTTACACAATCCATAGAGACTTTGAGAGATGTGTGGAATTTCAACCCCTCCTACTCCAGGGAGGGCATCCCTATCCCTAAAAGTCATTTCTGTGCAACCCAGAAAGATCTTGGGGACATTTTTTGGAAGTTTTTAGTAGATTGTTGGAAGATGTTCTACCATGTTTGTTTCTGTGGAAGGATTATAATTTTTTCTACATTGGTGTGTGACTTGGCATGGTGACTTTGCTTTGGCTAATGGTACATGAGTACAGGTGACATGTGATGTTTCTGAGCAGAGGCTGTAAGAGCCATCATTGGTTCTGCCACTTGTCTTTTCCCTCTACCTTGAGGCTGACATGTCCCAGATGAGGGCTCCTTCTTCAGACTTTGTTCCCAAATAAAGAGGGCATGGAGTAGAGCTGCAATCAATGTGTAATGTGAGAAATTAGTGTTTGTCATAGTAAGCTGTTGAAATTTTGGGTTTGTTTGCATGACTTAGCAAAAGATGACTATATAACATCATCAAAAAGCCACACACCAACTAAGGCAGTTACGGACTACCCCACTAGTAGAAGACAACATTGGGAATCTTAGGTGGGACCAGTGGGCTAAAAGTCTATGAAGGTAAACTGGGACCCAAATTGGTGATTCCAAGGGTGAACATACTGGGACAGCAATCTGAAGGCAGATCCCAAACTAGAAAAGAAGCCAATGAGGGAAAAGATAGTGTAGGACATATTTGCTAGTATTACTAACAGAAGATTAATTCTGGACCAATATGTGGGGTGGGGGTGTGTGTACGTGTGTGTGTGTGTGAGTGTGAGAGAGAGAGAGAGAGAGAAAGAGAGAGAGAGAGAGAGAGAGAGAGAGAGAGAGAGAGAGAGAGAGAGAGAGAGCACGAAAGTTTGTGTAAGTGGATCACAGGAGAATTTAAGTTTAAGATTGGTTGGCCTAGCAATAGCCTTTCTCCCAGAAACTGGAGTTCAAGAATTCGGTCCTTAATTGGGTGATGAATAGGGCAGTAGTTCCACCTAAAGAAGGAAGAAAGCCAGTTATTAGAAGGCTATACATGAGAAGGGGCCAAGGAAGAAATGGCTCTGCCTTGTTGCAGGAAATGTGAGAAGGGACTTGATCCACAGGAAATGGGAGTCAAGGCAAGGCTCTAGCCAGTGAGAAACAATGATCAGATGGGATCCCCATCTCTGAGAGCCTGGGATGCTGACATCGGAGCAGAACTAGAAGCAAACTGGATCAACACTAAAGCAGGGAGCTACCAACTTCATACTTTCCTCCAGGAAACTAGTTGGAGGCTGGTGTGGGTCAGAAGCTGCAGAGAGACTTTAAGTGGTTCTATTTGTGTTATAGATTATAGGATGAAATTACCATGTTCTGGTGTTATGTGATAGGATAAAGGACTCAAGTTATTGCATGTATGCATAGTTTGTTTCTTTTAATTGCTAACTAGTATTCCATGGTATGGATGTATATCAGTTTGTCCAACTACTCACCCATTGATGGACATGTGGGTTCTATCCACTCTTTGACTTTCATATACAAAGCTTCCATGTACATTCATGCATGACTTTTTGTATAAACTTGAATTTTTATTTCTCTGAACTATATGCCCAATAGTGTAATTGCTGGATCATATGGTAATTGCACATTTAGTTTTATAAAAAAATGACATACTCAATTCAAGAGCAGCTATACCATTTTATATTTCTGCTGGCAGTGTATGAATGATCCAATTTCTTCACATCATTGCCAACATTTGGTGATGCCACTATTCTGTATCTTAACCATTCTCATAGGTATGGAGAGATAACTCATTCTGGCTTTAAATACATTTTCTCTAATGACTAATGATGCTGATCATATGCTTATTTGTTATCAGTACATTCACTTCCTTGTGTCTTTTGCTCATTTTTAATCAGATTGTTTTTTTACTGTTGAGTTTTGAGAGTTCTTTATATATTCTGGATACTAGTCTTGTGTTGGATATATGATTTACTACTATTTTCTACCAGCCTATATCTTGTCTCATCAGTTTTTTAAAATTCTTTCTTTCTTTCTTTATTTTTTGAATTTAAAAAAATTATTATGGGTACATAATAATTGTATATCCTTAGAGGGCACATGTGATGTTTTGACATGGGCATACAATGTGAATTAATCAAATCAAGGTAACTGGGATATCCAGCAACTCAGGTATTTATTCTTTCTTTGTGTTGAGGAATATTCTAATTCCATCTTTTTAGTTATTTTAAAGTATACCCTAACATATTGTTGATTATCATCATTTTGTTGTCCTAGCAAATATTATTCATCCTATCTATCTAATTATATTTTTGTACCCATTAACCATCTTCACTTTATTCCCCTTCCCCACTACCCATCCCAACCTTTGGCAACCATCATTCTACTCTCTGTCAAATGAGATCAGTTGTTTTTAATATTTAGCTCCCATATACGATAAGAACATGTGAGATTTGTCTTTCTGTGCTTGGCTTCTTTCAGTTATCACAATGTTCTCTAGCTCCATCCATATCATTGCAAATGGTAGGATTTCATTCATTTTTATGACTATATAATATTCCATGTGTATATGTACCACAATTTCTTTATCCATTCATCTGTTGATGGGTACTTAGGCTGATTTCAAGTCTTGGCTATTGTGAATAGCAGTGGGATTTCTGGGTCATATGGTAGTTCTAGTTCTAGTTTTCTGAGGAACCTCCATACTGTTCTCCACAGTTGTTCTCCCTTCCCGTGTTGCACTGTCTATATATCTGTCCATCCCTATTTATACAACAATAACAAGAATGGTTTACAAGTTACTTCCCTGTATCATTTCATTTTAACCTTTCACAAATCTTGTGATGTAAACAGGCCATAGAAAAGACCTGGAGATCAGGTTGAGCCAACTGTTTGTGATTGTACAACCAATACATAGTGGTGCAAGGAATTCAAACCACATCTTCTCTGTCTTCCTCTCCTCATTCTCTCCTTTCTCTTGCTGGCTCAAGCCCAGCCACATTGGTTTCTAACTGCTAAGGACTTCAGGCATCCTTTTTTGGAGACTTTGCAATGACTATTTCTGTTATCTGGAATGCTCTTCCTTCAGTTAGCTGACTCAATTGCCTCTCTCTACATTTTATTCAAATGTCACCTTCCTGGTGAGGTGTGTCTTGTCCACAGTTTAAATTGAAACCCACCTTCTCATTTTCCACAATCTCAATCCTCCTTGGACTGCTTTATTCCCATAGCACTTGTTACTGCCTAACCTACCAGATGATTCCCAAGTTTTTCTTTTTTTTTTAATTTCTTTTTTTAATCTCTTTTCTCCCTTTTACTGAAATGTAGGGTCCACTAAGTCAGGAATTTTGCCTTTTTTCTAATTGATGCTACTACCTGTAATAGTGCATGTCACGGCCCAGATGCTCAAGAGATATGTTTAATTGATAAATGAGTGAATGAACTGCTTTCCGAGTAGTAACTAGATTTTCCGCAGGCATCTCACGCTATGAACTTATATTTTTGCCAAAATCACTCATGTTCATTTATCCAAGCTAGATGGCTAGAATAGACCTGGGTTCCTTGGAGTCACACACTTCACTTCCCTCTTACCTCCATATCATCTCCACTTTTGGCTCCTTTAGGCAGGGGCTCATTGTTTCACCTTTGTTTAGGTCACTACAGTGTCACTAAACCTCCTTGACTCTGCTCTGGCAGTATTTACTTCTTCCTTCTCACACAGGGAAATGTCTCTAAAACCTACATAAAATCTTGTCACCTTTTTGCTTACAATACTTTCATATTTTCCCATACTTTGAGAAAAATGGACAAATGCCTCATTGTGGTATTTAATTTTATCCATGTTCTGCCCTCCCTTGTAGAACCTACAGGTGCCTCTCCCAGTTTTGGTTTCACTCTTCAGGCACCAGAACATCTGTCTGCTGACCCACTGGCTGGTCACTGTTAGAAAGTTATTGCTTTGACCTGGAAACAGTCCTTCTGCACTTGACTATTCCCTTCTCCCCTGCTGAAGGTATAGTTCATGGTTCATTTTCCCTGGAAGTAGTTTATGTTCTTCTCACCTGCTCCTTATATCTCAGTGCTTACCTGTTCAGTTGAACTTTTGGTCCAGTCATCTGTCTTTCCCGTTATATTGTAAATTTTTCTGAGGTAAGAAATGTCTTTCAACTCTACATCTCTAGGGCTTAGCACAGAGTCTAGTGGAGAGTCATCACTGAATAAATGTTTAATGAAATGAGTTAGAAGCTGAGGGAAATGGTGTACTTTCCTTTTATCTCCATCTCCAGATGGTTTTCCTGGGTTGGGAAATGCCTTAGGAAAGATGGAATTTTTAGCAATTAAGTCTAGTGGAGACACAGTAGAAATCAAGGATCAGCCAGAATTGGTTGTGATTGTAACTATTGTTATTTGATATCCCAGTGTTTACACCAGAGCCTGACCAGGTATCAAAGAGAATCTTTTCTGATATTTTCAAGCAACATGAGAAATTCTAAGTAAGATTAAATTTTCAATAATTATAGAGCATACAGGAGCTCTTCCTTGCTTTGTTCCTCTAGAAGCAAGAAGCTGGATGCCAAGGTCAGCCCTGGGTGAAGTGGGAATGTGTGAGCACTACTGGCCTAAGTCTCACCTAAAGACACAGACACACAACAAAAAGACATTTATGTATTTTTAAAGACTAAAGTCAGAAAGTGTGTTTCCTCATACACATCAGGGATGATCCAACCTCCAATGAGGTCAGGGTGGCTGGAGAGAAGAACAGAGGGAAGAGGCGAGGGTGGTGCAGGGTAGCTACTTCCACATACTATTCATTGGGAATCGGGAAAGTTTGCGTAAAATCTGGCTCAATACGTCCCCCCTCATACATGCCAATTCTTCCTCCACAGTTGACTCAAAGAGCAAAGACACATGAGTAGAGGAAGATTAACAGAAGAAGGGTTTTATTACATGGTGTAGGAAAGAAAAGGGCCCACTGAGGAAAGTGGGTTAGGGGAAGGGAGAACCTGCACATAGCAGGGGCCTGGGGCAGACACATGGAGCCCAAAGCTCCCACCACTCACAGGGGCCGCAGGTTTCATCAATGCCAATTGGCCTGGATTGGTGCTGGCCAGCAATGCAGTACTGTCCCCAGTGCCGGGCATCCTGGTGGCAACTCCAAGCCAGATGCCAGCAAAGCTGATGGCCTTAGGTTGGCACTTGGTGGCTGGGCCGCAGGAGAGGCTAGGCCTATATCTTGTTCTTGTGTTGTTTCCTTCCCCACATGAGAGATTGGTGAGACTACTGCTGTCCATCAGGAGGCTGAGGGGTGGCTTCTAGATTAAGACAATGCTTGGAAATTGCAATCAGTCCCCTGACTGTCTGTTCAGGCATGCCCATGCCATTGGAGACCTGTGCTGAGGCAATGCTGTCACTTGGTGGTGTGTTCCTAGGAAGCCCCTTCTAGGAGACAGGAGGAGACCAGAAGATGTCAACCTTGGAAGAAGGGGTGGTATCCAGAGTACTGGTGTCAAAGGCAAGCACAGGTGATGCAACTGCAGAGGTGCTGCTCACCAGAGTGGAGGTAACAGGAGAGGTGTGATGAAAAGACTCATGAGGACAGGGGCTCTGGGAAAAGAAGTTCCCTGATGCTGCCTATCAGGGCTCCCAAATGTGGGTCAATGGGTGGTTTATGGGCCTTTGAGGTGGTTACAGTTAAAATTTGAGGTGGAACAATGGACTGTAAGTGCAGATGGGCTGATGGGGACTCTGGTCTGTGTAGGGCACCTCTGTTCTACACTGTGGGGGATTGGGGAAAATGGAGAAGAGCTCATGCTAGAGATTGGGGGACAGCTGAAAATAGCAGCCATAGACAGGGGAGTGGTGTCCATTTCAATGACTTCAGGGTCTAAAGTAGGCACTGGTCAAGTGTGCAGGTGTGTTGGCTCTGGTGGTAGACATGCTGCTGCAGATTGGGTAAAGGTGGCTGTGATAAAAACAGGCTTCCTGGTAGAAGGGACTGGAGGACAAAGAGGGAAGGGAAGAGTAGGAGGGATAGGAAATGGAGGAGGAGGGATGGGGAGGAAAGGAGGAGGATAGCTGCAGAAGGAAGGAGAAGGAGGAGGGTTGAGGAGGGAAAGATGAGAATAGTTGGAGAAGGATGGAGGATGGGAGAAGATGGAAGTAGGAGGGATGGGGATTGTAGGAGGATGATTGGGGAAGGTTAGAGGAGGGGAAGGGAAGGAAGGAAGATGAGGGAAGGGGATGGAAGGAGGAGGGATAGGGAAGAAAGGAGGGATGGGGAATGAAGGAGGAGGAGTGATAAGGAAGGAAGGGGTAGGAGGGTTCTGGAAGGAAAGGGAGGAGGGGAATTCACACACATGGGTATGGGGGACTGAGTTCTGCACAAGGGTGGTGTCGATGAGAAGGGTAGGAGGCTAGGATGTCTGGGCAGGTCAGAAACCGGAGGCTCTGCAGCTGGGACTGGATGAGCAGGGGCCCCATTCTCCTTTAGTGGCCTCCCCACAGTGGAACTGGCCCTAAAGGAAGGAAGAAGTTAGCAGGAACAGGCAGAGGAGAGCTAGGAATTATGAATGTTGTGGAGGAAGGTGCAGGGACTCGCAGGATCAGAGGTCTAGTATCCAGGTTGGCCAAGTCAGGGGAGGGAAGAGGAACTGGGTCCTGGAAAGTGTAGGACGTGGCCAGGGGCTGGGATTCTGCCATCCTAGCAGTAGGTGGGGAGAGAGGGGGTGGGCTGGGTGGCGCTGCAGCTTACCAAGGCCTCTGTCTTCTCCCCAGAGCCTCTGTTTTCTCCTGCAAGATCTTGGTCTTTCTTTGACATGCAATGCACTCCTCCAAGATTCCTGAATCTTCCTTGGCAGCTATACAGGGAAACTTCGGAGGCTGGAGCAGCTCACCTCTGTCCCTCAACAGTGTCAGCAGCAGTGGCAGCAGCAGCAATGGTAGGGACATTTTTCTTTCGCAGGGCCTATTCCTGGCAGCTCTGCGGGGAGAAGAGATTCTGGGTGTCATATGTGCAGGCTCTTCGCCCTGCATCTCCTTCCCCGACATCGGTGCCTGGAGCAGGCCTGGAGAGCTGGGCCGATGGCTTCTCTGCAGCAGTCTGGTGGCCAACTTCTCCAGTAGCCACGAGCAGCCTGGGGCTGGGTCAGGGAGCACTGCTGCACCTAGGTCAGGCACTCCAGGAGGCAGGACACCTTCTGCAGGGCTGTGTGAGCCAGTGACTGCATGGCCTTCAGCTCCAGAAATCGTGGGAGACACCTGGGCCTCCTCACTCCATGTGTTTTCAGGGTGGTGGGGGTGGGGATGTCCCTCCAGGGAAGGCCCAGGACTGCGCTCCCAGGAAGTGAGGTCTCCCTGGGACTCTGGGGGCCTCCATGGTGATTGGTGTTTCCCCATGGCTAGGAGGGCCCCTTCTCTTGTCTTCCTGCTCTAGGTTCTCCAGGAGTCCTCCTCCTACATCACCTTCCCAGGTTCTTCCTGGGCTCTTACCTCATTCCCCTCCGGGCAAGGAAGGAGGAGGTGACTGGGTGCTGTCAGCTTGGTAGCCTTGACCACCTGCTTAGGTGGTGAACGCAGGAGAGTGACCTTGCAGCGGACAAGAGGGACGTTGATGGACCTGGACTGTCTGATCATCTGGAGTCGCCAGCAGGCGGCACAGGCTTGTTTGGGGCACCCCCCGCCAGGACACGGTGGGAAGGATCCCCTGAGGGGAGTTCACAGCCTGCTGGGGATGGGATCCTGCCTCTTGGGCGTGATGTGAAAGCTCCTTGCTCAAGGACGGCGATCCCGATTGGGGTTGGACAGCCTGGGACAGGGCAGGAGGCGGGCGCCCGATCCGCTGGTCGCGGCCTGATGGAGCAGCACGGCGGGCTGGAGGGCAGGGAGGGTGACTGCCCGACAGGGGTCTGCGATGTCCAGGAGACCGGGCTTGCTAAGAAGATCGCCCATTAGGCAAGCTGTGGGCCTTAGGTGCTAAGAAGAGGCGAGTAAACGGAAAGCCCTCTCCTTCGTGACCGCCTCCACCGGAGCCCGAGCGCGCACTGGTCAGCGGGCTTGTGTCGTTTGTTCTCGTGACAGAGAAACGGTGCACGGGGGCGGGAGCGGGAGCCCAGCTCAGGGCCCCGGGAAAAGGCGCCAAAGGGCAAAGGTCAACTTCCTGCTGCTGGTGGCAGACGTTTGGCACCAGATGGGCCACCGTGTGGGGACTGCTGGGGACTGTGGGGCCTGATTGGCCAGAGCCCTACCCGTCTGGGTGCGGCTCTGCAGATGCCTGGTCCAGGGCCGGGCGTGGAAGCCACCGCGATCCTGCCAGCCTTCTCCAGGGACCCCTCCACTCTGCCCCCACCCCACCATGGCAACGAGGGTCACCAGCCCCAGCTGAGAGAGTTTCTGAGGAGGGGAGGCGGGGCCCTGACCACCAGATGCTACATCCTGTGACTGTGGTCGCCAACCCCAGCCTGTGGACCTGTACTAGTCTGTGGCCTGTTAGGAACCGGGGGCACAGCAAAGCTTCACCTCTATTTACAGCCGCTCCCCATTGCTTGGGTGGCTGTGCATAAGCTACGCCTCCTGTCAGATGAGCGGTTGCATTAGATTCTCCAAGGAGCACAAACCCAACTGTAAACTTCGCATGGGAGGGATCTAGGTTGCACGCTCCTTATGAGAATCTAATGCCTGAGGTGCAGCTGAGGTGGTGATGCTAGCACAGGGGAACAGTTGCAAATACAGATTATCATTAGCAGAGAGGGTTGACTGCTCAATAAACGTAACGCACTTGAATCATCCCAAAACCATCCTCCCCACCCCTAGTCCATGGAAAAAATTTCCATGAAACCAGTCTCTTGTGTCAAAAAGTTTGGGGGACCACTGCCCTATAACATCCCTTCCTGGAAGATAGATTGTCTTTACTTCTTTTCACAAATTTGGTAAAACCGCAGTTAATCCTTAGATGGTTCCTCAAGTCCACAGTTGGGAGTGGCCCAGCCATGCTTTGAACTCAGGCTATGCCATTCCAGAGTTCCTGCCTCCTGGTCATGGGTACATCGTGTATCATCAATGTATCATCATTTTTTTCTATCGTTTTTAGGCTACTTAGCACCATGGCATATCTATACTAAGCACATGCGCACCTAGGAGGAAGTCTTTACTTCAGCTTCACTGAAGTTGATCCTGGCCTCCAGTCTCCTCAGAAGATGTAGAGCAGATCCACCAACTGTCAGTGTAGCATTATCCCACATTTCTCTTCTAATGGAGCCTTGCAGCCCAGACTTTTTTTTGGTCTGGTTTGAAGGATCCTCATATGTAAAGGTTATATTCTATATCAATTTTATTCTGTCTGGAAAGAAATTCACGTGCAGATTAATCCATATAGATAAGAAGCCAGTTTCTCTGGCCTTCCTGAAATTCCTCTAGAAAGAATATATATTCATTTACTGGCAGCTCTGCAGCTCTGCATGGAGAAGAGATCCTGGGTGTCATATATGCAGGCTCTTCACCCTGCATCTCCTTCCCCAACATCGGCGCCTGGAGCAGGCCTGGAGAGCTGGGCCACTTAATAGTGGAGCAATGTGTTGGATTAAAACAGGATTAACACAACTTAAACATTGTGAGCATGACAGCAGGGTCTACTCTTCATTGTACATTATGGTCACCTACATGGAACTCTAGATATTCTTATGCCCACAAGAGGAGATGTACTTTTGCATGCCAGGATAAAGGAAACATGTATGATTGTCCTGGGATGGGAAGCTTCAGGATAACAAGAATGATTTAGAAAATCCTACGTGTGGCTTTATCTAGTTTTAACCTTGTTTCTTTGGCTTATTTCATTGGAGTATATTTCTTATTCACTGGGCTGATAATGTGTTTCTGACATATGACAGGCAGAAGTTTCAGAATCAAGAATCAGAGATCAGTAAAAATGGTTTTATACATTTTTAA
Organism: Avahi laniger; assembly: GCA_963575035.1. Classification (NCBI taxonomy): domain Eukaryota; kingdom Metazoa; phylum Chordata; class Mammalia; order Primates; family Indriidae; genus Avahi; species Avahi laniger. The sequence goes on from CAUYSK010108587.1 coordinate 30,834, forward strand.
ATTGTAAAATGATCTGTTTAAACTAACATTGGGCATAATTAATATATTACAAAATTTGTTTTAGCCCTCTGCTCATAAGATTCCTTTTATAGTATGTCAGAGAAAATTTGGATTTCCATTCTCAGCAAGGCTGGGGGTGTTAGGGAACAAAAAGCTTTTCTCAAAGCCACATTCTGTTTGAAAAGAGAAGAAATAGTATAAGCCAATTCTAACCCTTCCATGAGCAGAGATGATTTATAGTATGTCATTTAACCATAATCCTTTGATATCATTTGAGTAGGGTTTAATAAGAAACAATTCCTTAATTTTATTTGTTGGTGTGAACAAAAATACCAACCTGGTACAAATTTTGACCACAGATTTCCTATGGAAACCTCTGAAAAAAAATGATCACATCTCAGACTAATTTGAAAACAATAAATTACAGTCATGTTATTTCCAGTTTTTACCTCCAATGAGTAAAACCTCATTAAGCATATAACAAATAGTTGGGATTTAGGATAATAAAAGGGAATTTGGACAAGGCATCCCAGAAAAGTTTACTTCTTGATTTATCTTGTCACATGGAAATAGATGGAAAAGATGCTTCTTTGAGATACAGAATACTTTTACTTGTCCTTGTAAGGAAAAATAACACTAGATGGCAAATGGTTATTCTGAGATCATTTGGCTTGGCAGAAGCAAATAATTTGTCAAGGTTGAAGATTTTCCAAAAAAGGAACTTAATACAAAATATGTTAATAATAACAGCAATTTATAATTGTCAGGTGAGATAATTTTTAATCTGACAAATTTTAAAGCACTAATCTTTAGTCACAGCAGATGAAGCTGTGGGTGGCCAGCACTGGATGGAATTGTGGTCATGATGATAAGCCATAGCCGGAAACCTGTAGCGGAACACTCACTCCTGTTGTCTTGTCTTCATCACCAACAATCCATTGTCAGTCTTACAGAGTTAATGTAGGGACATACTGAGTCCTCTAGACTTTACTGATCCATGGAGCTCATGAATCAGCTATTTTCCCTACAGTAACTTTTTTCTCCTTGTTTTCAGTCCTTCTTCTGTCTTTTGCCCTTTACTATAACCAGGGCTCAGCAACAACAGGCTGGCTTTGTGCAGCTCCTTCTTGGGGTAATCTCTTCTTGATTGTTTTATCTATTACCCCTTGTTTTCCAAAAATGTATAAAAACCTTTCCATGATTGACGACTTCCATAACATTTTGGCTTTTATTGGTCTGAAAATTTTGGTATTTCTACACTTTTATTTAAATATGATTTCAAGAGGAACACAAAGTAATTATGTGTTCCTGGTCTCTTATGTTGAACTGAAAGTCCCTGTTGATTCTTGCATCCAGCCTTCCCAGAGGACAACATCAATCTCAGTATTAGTCGATATAACATTGAAGGCTCCAACTTTTCTTGATCAATCTCTAAGGAGTGAGTATGTCATAACTTCTAATGGGGAAATAATGCCTATCCCATGGAGTTGATTTGAAGATCAAATTAGGCAATTAACATGAAAATGCTTTGTAAAGTTTCAAGCTCTATAAAAATACTTTATGTTAGTTGTTTCTTTGCTGCTATATCATTTTTATTTAGGGCACTGTTTATGTGGGAAAGTGCCATTTGCTTTACTGTTTTGAAAACCAGACAGTATTTTCAATAGCTCGATGGAAATGAATGGCATTGTTTGTGAGGGTTGGGGATGAAGCCATAGTAGTTTCTCAACAGCTGTCACTACACAGTATTTTTAGTAATTCATGTATTCATGTCTTTCTCCTTCCAATTTTGTTGAAAACCTACTTTGAGCCACATGCTTTACTTCAGGTTTTGGCAAACATTTTCTGGGTTTTAAATATTAATATTTTAGATTTTATGGGCCATGTGCAGTTTCTGTAGCTCCTCCACCTTGCTTTTCTTCTTCTTCAATGACCCTTATCCATTCTTAGCTCACAGGTCATACAAAATGATTTGTGAACCATTTGTTGTCAGTCTTTGTTCTATGTCTTTACTGAGTAGAAGGCACATCTTTCAGTAAATCACTTCTTTGAATCAATTATTGGTTTCCCCAATTTTGTCCTTGCTCTCCTACAGTCTCTAATCAACATGGCATCCAGAGAGATCAACAAAAGTCAGATCATGTCACTCAAATCTCTTCAATGGCTTACTCAGTGCAAAAACCCCAGTCCTCAAAATGCCTCCAAAAGCCCCAGCTATCTGAGTCCTCCATTTCATTTCTGACTTCAGTTCCTTCTCCCTCCATTCTGATTCCTCTCTCTCCACACATTCATGTTCTTTCTGTTTCCTGAATGCTCTAAGGACACTCTTATCTCATAGGCTTCCCATCTGGCTGTTCCTTCTGCCTATAAACTCATTCCTCCAATATGCACATTGTTCTCTCCTGTAACCCCATACGTTCCTTCTTAAATTTCATCGTCCCCGTAATTTGAAATTGCAACTTCCTCTCACCAACTAACACTCTCCATCTCTCTTCCCTGCTTTCTATTTCTCCCTAGCAGTTACCCAATGTACAATTTTACCCACTTTTTAAATTTTTATTTATATATTGATACTTATGTTTATGTATTTGTTTATTCATGTTTTTATTATTTTTGTCTCCCCCAACTAGAGCGTGGGGATATTTATTTATTTATTTATTGTTCAGAGCTATATTTCTTGAACATACTTATAAGACGAATAGTACCTGGCATTTGTTAGTGAAGCAATAAATGTTCTTGAGTGAATAAATGTGTGCATAAACTAATCAATGAACGTCCAGGATTTTTGAATGAGGACTAGTGAAAAGAGTAAGGTACCATGGTTGGGACATGGCACTGCAAGAAGCAGTATTTGGAATTTTATCATGTGTATCCTAATACATAATTTTTGTTCATTTAAATAATTTTAATGGGGGAGTTGAGAACTAGTTTAGGAAGATATATCACCAAATTTTTTACAGTGCATTCTTTAGAGTTCTTTTTATGCATGTATAAACATTGAAAATATATGCATGCATACATACCTCTGTTAATTTATTTAATGCTTTACAACTTTGTAAGAGCCCCTTGAGGTAGGGATAGCAAGTATCAGTATCCTTCTTTTACAGATAAGCTTATTTGCTCACAGTTACATCATAATTTCATTATAAATGTAAAACTAGACAGAGAGTTTTTGAGTAGATCCTCCCTAGAAACCCATGACTTTTTAATAAGATCCTGATAACCCACAAAGAGTTATTCAGCTTCCAAATAATGCATACACTACAGACTCAATTATGTACCATCTATTTTAATGAAGGGAAGAAGAGATTTATCCAGCACAAAACGAAAGGAATAGCAAATGCTGTTTTCTCACATTATTAGTAATGGGAAAAGTAGGCTGCAACCCCGTAAAGATGGCTCGAGGCCATCATATTTGCATTATGGCTATGGGGATGTTCAGCTAGGCTGCCCTTCTCTGTCACCCAGAAGAATTCCCATAGTATATAATTATACTTACTGAAACAGATAAGGGACATTGCGTAATTAACAGTCCTTCAGCTTGATTTTTCCATAAGTCTTGCCTATGAAACGAAGACAGTTGGTATGGACACTTTCAGCTATAAAGAGGTTGTTTGGATCTTAATTTTCATGGTGGATGAAATGAGTTGATTTTGTCTCTGTAGCTTCCCCTATACTTCTGCCCAATCTCTGTTTTGTGTTTGGAAAGAATCAAGTAGAAATTAAGAATCAAGTAGAAATTAAAAATCAAGATAAATGATAACATATGATAAATGGGATATTTTATTGACTTACGTGAACACACAGTATTATGTGACCTAATCAAAATTTTTATTTAATTTTAGTGTTGTATTTTGGGGTGGAACATTTAATGCACCAGAAAACAAGAATTTAACCATCCTGTTGGGAACTGTAGTCCACACATGCATTCAATGACAAGCTTTGCTCATCTACCCAATCATCTTCAGGTACTATTCTTTTATATGTACCTATATATATCTTATTTAGATTTCAGAATTTCCCAGATACCTCTAAATAGCTTCAATTTGAATCTTGCCCAGGCCTGAACCAATTTATGTAGCACAGAGTAGTTTTATTTTCTTTCGTTTCTCTGTGTTTAGAACCCCATGAAAAACAATAGAGTAGGATTAAGGAGATCTAGGCTCTTGTGTCCCACCTACCATAAAATAATTGTGTCCCTTTGTGAAAGTCATAGTTATTTTGGGGCCCATTCCTTTTCCTTATTTTGACAGAGTCATTCCAGATGACACAAATCATAGTGATGGTTTATTTTTTTAATTTTTTTTAAAATTTCAAAGTATTACAAGGATGCAAGTATTTTTGGTTACACGGAACACTTTTCTGATGCTTGGGTCATGTTTATAAGTGTTCCTGTCACCCAGATAGTGTTCATTGTACCCATTAAGTAGGTTATCGCCTATCCCCTTCTCTACCTCCTCCCTGTTTGATTTCCATTCAGTTTTACTTCCCTCTATGCCCATGTGTGCTCATCGCTTAGTTCCAATTTAATAGTGAGTACATGTGGTGTTTCTTTTCCCATTCTTGAGATATTTCACTTAGGAGGACGGTCTCCAGTTCCATCCAGGTTGTTATCACCTTCTCCTCTTTGTCTCTGTGTCTTCACTAATAAGGATATTTGTCATTGGATTTAGGGCTCACCTGATTAATCCAGGATGATCCTACATTTAATTATAAGATCACATTTTTTCAGATAAGATCACATTTTCCAGATAAGATCACATTTGCAGGTACTGGGGATTAGGACTTGGACATGTCTTCTTGAGAGCCACTATTCAACTCATTAAAGATACCTACATGCAGAATTACCCAGCTTCCTGATAGCATCCAATCCAGCACAAAGCCTCACTTCCTTAAACCCTTTCCAAAATACTTAACACAAACCC
>CAUYSK010108589.1:0-25095 GCA_963575035.1 Avahi laniger
GCTCGTGCTGTGGCAGGAGCCCGGCCTCGTGTCTACCGCTGCCTGGTGTGTGATCTCGGACAAGTCACTTCCTTTTTGTAGGTCTCTGCAACCGTCAGAGGTTGGATTAGATCATCTCTAAAGTGCTTTGTTATGGTAACACTCTTGGGAAATGGATTTTGTTACTCCTTACCTCTGGGAACCACTTGCCCAGATCCCTTGGCCACATTGCAAAAAGGCTCTTCCCCTCGAGGCGTGCCTCATTGTGCTCATAAACAGCCTGATAGGCAAAGAAAAAGAATCTTCTGATCCACTGTTCTCAAACTCGGCTACACGTTGGAATCACCTGGGAACTGTAAAAAATTCAAATACTTGGGTGCTGTGCCAGAGATTCTGCGTGAGTCAGTGTGGAGGACAGCCGGCACCGGGACTTTAAGAACTCCCAGGCTACTCTGATGTACAGCACGGTTTGGGAACCACGTCCTGGTCCCCCCATTCGCTCACATGTAGACCCGCATGGGGATCACACCCATACAGTGACATGCAGACATCTGTCTGTCTGTCTGTCTGTCTCTCTCACACACACACACACACACACACACACACACACACACACGCACTCCACACACAGAGACACCTCATGTTGGAGTTCCTGGTGAGGGTTTCTCACTCTGGACCCCGGCCAGGTACTGAGCCCCATTCCAGCCCTTAACCCACCACCCTGCCCCTGTGCCCGTCCTGTCCCCACAGATGCCCCCATGCTCTACCCGGTCCTCAGATTCGGTGGTGGCCACAAACAGATCAGCAGCAGCGGCAGCAGGATTCCGGCAGAGCCGGGCTGAACATGTCCCAGCAGAGCCGGAGGGAATCATGTGGGCTGCTGAGCTAGAAGAGAGAACACAGGCCATAGCAGCCCAATTTGTTTTGGCATTTCTGTTCTGTGTGGATGCCCAGGAAAGGTCAAGAACCACATCAAAGTGCTTGGTGAGGTTGTGCTGAACTCCTTGCCCTCCTCCGGCTCCTGGAGGCTCCAGAGTAGGGGAGGGAGGTCTCCAGTGCTCCCAGCTGTCCGGCGGAGGGCACGGCCATTGTCTTCCCTGAAGGCGTGCACCTGAGCCACCCTGCAGACACAGCCCCCTCCCGCCCACTCTTAGACATCTCTGAGGATATCCTCTAAGAAGTGACTTCCTGGCAGTTCTTGTTATCTTGTTTGCATTCCCTTTGCTATGGGCCTAGCACCTCGGTGGGCACTGCAGGTGGGAGAAGGTTCAGAGGGTGAAGTAGCGGATTTTCAAGGCTAGCGGGTAATGGGCTTCCTTTCTCTAGTTTTTCATACTGCAGGGCCGGTGTGCTTTTGTCAGGTGTAGAAGCTAGAAGGGACATCAGCCTTATCAAGACAGATTCAGCAAGAAATAAACCTCCCGAGCAGCTTGCCCTGTGACAGGTCCTCCTAACTAGCAAGAGAGGGATGGGGGTGGGGAGGGAGAGCAGAGAAAGGGGATTTCGGATGACCTCTGTCCCGAGGGCAGCCTATTGGTCAGCCAGGCCCGTGTCCTAAGAGCCTTCTCTGTGTAGAACCTGGTCCCGGCTTGGGGTGTGGGGTGCGGATCTAGCAGAAGTGGAGCTCCCTTGTTTCAGGGGAGCTCCCAGCTTGGCTGGAGAGACCCAGGCCTTGCTTTCTGGGAGAAGGGTGCACAGGTGCACACCCTGACCCCCCTCCCCCGACACACACGCACAGAGTGTGCAGAAGCCACACTCCGAGAAACGCCCGAGCCAGCGCAGAGTAAGAGTGGCACTTGGACAGAGTGCTGACGTGGTTATGCTGAGGCTTGGGGTTCCCAGGGCTGGGTGGGGTGGATTTTAAGAGAAGCTGACTTTTGTGCAAGGTTTTGAGTGCAGGGGGAGGATTTGAGAAGAAGAGAAAGAACGTTTCAGGTGCAGTGGGCGTGCCCTATTTGAGAGCTCGGAGGTGGAAGGGGTGAGTCACCTGCGAAGGTTTGCTGCCCCGTTGGAGAAAGCAGGCCACGTGTCCTACAGCAGGAGCTGCCTCGGTTTTCAAAGGTTCTGTAGGTGAGAAAGCTTGGGTCGCGCTGATGACACAGAGGGAATCAGCCGGTCGTGTCTAAGGCACCAAAGGGCGGCAGCACGTCAGGACGCCGATGGTCTGAGTGGTAGTTTCCGAGACTGTTTTACACCCTGCACCGCTGACGTAAACGAGACAAGCGATGCGGACAGAGCAGCTCCTATTGCTTGTGTACTAGGCAGAGCGATCTATGCTCTGAGATGTTTGCCCTCTGACCCTGGGGTGCCGTGGGTGGGCAGACGCCTCCTGAGAATCGGTGGCCAGCGTCACTGAGGAGCCACCTTTGCTCATGGCGCACGCGCCCATCTGGGGAGAGCAGTGGGAAGGCAGATGCGTGGCTGGAGGATGGGGTGACTCTGTGGGGTGAGCTGCGTACCAGGATCCCCTCTCCTCACCCCCCTGGCACCTTGGGTTTGCCCCATCCTCCCACCAGGGACCTCTTTGGGTGGGAGAGGGCCTGGATGAGCAGCATTCAAGGACCCCGACCCCAGCCTGCAATAACGTGGCCTCAGAGCCTCCGGGCACCAGAGCACCTGCGCCACAAGGGCTGGGCAGGGGACAAGAGCTCGTTGACATAAAGGGCCGCCTCCGGCCGGTTAGGCCCAGCCCCAGCTGGAGCAGCGCCCTGTGCCCGGGTCCCAAGGAAGAAGAGACATAACCGGTGCTTCAGAGAGTGCCCGAAGTACGTGGTGGTGGGCACTGGCACAGGCATGGGAGGGAGATGGCACCAGGTGTCATTCATCAGGAAAGGCTTGCTAGAAATGAGTTCTAGAAACATCCCGGACCAGGTGGAAAAGTAAACTATCATTTCTCATTAGAAGCCCCGTGTTCTTGCCGTTGAACTCAACTTTTACAGCAATGGTCCCCAACCTTTTTGGCACCAGGGACCGGTTTCATGGAAGACAGTTTTTTCACGACCTGGGGATGGATGGCAGAGGGCGGGGGGTGGGGGGAGCTCAGACAGTGATGCACAGCCTGGATCCTAACAAGCTGAGGATTGGGGCTTGGGGACCACAGCTCTACAGGACATTGCTGACCAGACAGACACCCGGAGTCAGGAGAGGGGACATCAGCTCTGTTGTGTGAGCAACACTCTTGCAGACAGAACTCACCTGCCACCTGCACCCCTTGCTTATCTGGGACACTGCAAGGTGTGACTCGAGCGGTGTGACTTCAGCCGTGTGACAGCTCTGGACTCCTACTCTTCCTTGCACCTCTATCCTGCCCTGAGTGCGGCTACCTTCTGCCAGAGCAGCTGTGCAGGCTGGCGTGATGGCAGCTTCGCTCTCACAGGAGTCAGGGAGACCCCCAACTGCAGATGTCTCTTAGGGGATGCCTTCAGAAGCTGCCTGGAGGGGCCTGGAGGCCTTGGCCCAACCAGAAGTGAGAGTGACGGCTCACACCTGTCTTTACCAGAGTCACTGCTGGGACACGGGGACTGGCTTTGGGAATTCCACCTCTACTCTGTGTGTCCACCCCTGCTTCCGTGGTGGAGAGGCCGCCACCTTCACAGGGAGAAGAGTGGGTGAGAGGAAGGTGGGCAGGTGCAGCGCGTGGTGGGAGCAGATGCTTCGTCTGACGACCCAGAGGGACAGTGCCAATGCTGGCAGATTCCCTCCTGGGAGGCATGGAGGCCAAGATGGGAGCCCCCTCCCCCAAGCCTCTCCTAGCAGGAGTCCTCCCTGGGGCTCCATAGAAGTCTGTCTGTCACCGCCCCCGATCTTCCACCCAGAAGCAGGGGACTGACTCACATCTGCCCTTTAGTGAGCTCTACCTGCTCACAAGGCCTGCTGAGCCTTGGGAGGGATGATGGGAGTGGGCTGGACAAAAAGGAGGCAGGTGAGACCCAGCATAGGCCACCAAAAGTCCTGACCATGCATGTGCCTGGCTGCAGCCCCTTCCCTGCTGAGCACCAGCCTTGAGTGGCTGAGCCCACGGGATTGCCTCCGGCCTCCTCCTCGCAAGGCAGTCTTTCCAAGGAGTAGCTGCCGAGGGAGGGGAGGGACGAGCTGCTGCACTCAACAGGGAGCTTGGAGGAAGTCAGAGGCTCAGTGGGCCACGTCCCAGCATCTCAGGATGTCGCTCACGGGGGGAAGGCCCTTCCAGAGCTAGGCCTGGGCCTGGAGCATGGGGGAGACCTCTGGGAGGGCCCCGAGGCAGGTGGCAAAGGTATAGCCTTTGATGTCTGTCCCTCCTCCTCTCCTCGTAAGTGGACCTCTACCTCTGGAGGACAGGAGTCGGGCTTCTCTGAATGCCATCAGGCATGTGTCACTATAGTCACACCACCGTGGAACGTTGGAATTGTATGGGGCCTTTGGGGTGTATAGAGGCCACCACCCTCTTTTGACTGAACAGGAAGCTGAGGCCAAGAGGGAAAGAGTGGCTTAGCCCACGTGTCAGAGCACCTCCAGGCTCCCAGGACAGGCTGTGTCTGCTGTAGCCCGAGAGCCCTCATGTCCAGGTGGTCCTCCCCGCCGGGGTGGGGCAGGGAATTGGGCAATGCCCTGTGCTGTGGGGTATGGTGGTCATCTGGCACGGGACAAAGGAGATGGCACCAGGCAGCGACGCCTGCCTCCTTCCAGAGCTGCCCTCTGCTCTTCCCTCTACTCCCAGCTCAGATATTTCGGCCCCCAAGGGAAAGGCCAGGGAGTCTGGGTGGGTGTGGAGATGGGGAGGAGCTCATTTAGCCAGGCGAGATCACTGTCAAACCCTTTTCCCCTAGAAGGGGTTTCCAATGGGGGAGTCTGACCATCGCATTAGAGAAAAGGAGCGCATCCTTCTTGGGACGTTCTCCCTAGACCCCACCTACCTTCATTCCCAGAGGCCGTCATGTAACAAGAGTATGGGGCAGGCCTTGCTCTGGGTGTCCAGGCCACAGAGCCAGGGCTTGCCCTTGTGGAGCTCACTGGGTAGCCAAGGGAATGGGACACCAAGCAAAATGAGACTTGGGCTACAGAGGTCAGGACAGTATGTGTTTAGAGGAGGGAGAGATTGCCTTGAGCAGGGCTGATCAAAAAGGACTTCCTGGAGGAGGTGGCATCTTGAGCTTGGCTTGGAGAGATGTGTGAGATTCTACGATTGTCGCAGAGGAGGGAAGGCAGATTCAGCAAGGACAGTGGTGTGAGCAAAGTCATGAGCATGTTACCTTTGGCCATGTTTCAAAGACACGAGGACAGCGAACAGACCAGCTTGCTCAGAGTTGAGGCTGTTCCCTAGAGCCCCTCTGCCATCGGTGAAAGGGAGAGGGAGGTGGCCCCACCAGGAGCCCAAAATCCAATTCTGCTTTCTGTGATTCAAAGCCACTGTGCCACTAATAACCCTAATGACACTCTGTTTTCCCATGGAGCCTGTCATTTGTGGGTCTCCAAGCACTCCAAAAACATTAATTAATCCTCACCGGGCCTTTGAGGTTGATTGCCAGCTAGAGCACGCTGGAGGTGAAGGAGAGGGCGGACGTTTACCTGGTCACTGGTAGGGGCCAGGCTGAGAATTGAATCCGGAATCCTTCCCTGAATCAGACTAATCAGCCGTCGCTGCTGGACCAGGAATGTGGGGATCCTGCCTGCTTCCCCCAAGTGGGAAGCTGATCCTTGTGGAACGCGGCGTGGTGATTCCCTGGGATGGAATGGCAGCGCTCCAGGGCCCTCCAGACCAGCTCCTGACCTGTAGGTGCCAAGCTACTCCAAGCAGCAGGGAAGCCATCCGGCTCCCAGGAAGGGGACAGCGGTCTTTGGTGGCCCTTCCCTTGGCCCTGGCAGTGGAGGATGTGGAGCTAGATGCAGATGACATTCTCCATCCCCCTCCTCCAGGAGCTCAGACCTGGTCTTCTCCATGGGCAGGGCGGACCATGCTTAAGTGCTGCCCTGGGGAAGAGGGCTGGGGAGGACCACAGCCATCCCGTCCTAACCTCCTTCCTCCGCCCTCCAGGTTCCGTGTACGATGGCCTGGCCGACAATCACAGCTACGGCACCACCAGCAGGAGCGGCTACTACTCCAAGTTCCAGGCGGGGAATGGCTCGTGGGGATATCCGGTAAGGAACTGCTTCCACTCTGAAAGACCTGGGGTGCTTGTGGGGTTGGTTTTGGGGTTGAGAGGGGAGAAAACCTGCACTGTCGCTAAAGAGTGAAACAGGCTTTGGTCCGTGAGCTGAGGCCCATCAACTCTGGCTAGATCTGTTTGCTGGGCCGTTATTTCATTGGGTGACTCCTAGGCTGATTTGGTATTTTTGAATGTCTCCAATGAGAACATTTTAGAAAAATCATTAAAAAAGAGCAGCCAAAAAAGTCCATTTCCCAATACGATCATGGATTTGGGGAAAGTTTGAATTCCTGAGGTCCATTTGTGGACCAGTTTAGATGTTTCTAGAAAAATCCTGAAGGGGGATCTCTCTTTGGTCTGTGCTGTGGCTGAAGAGGGGACTCCAGAAGGTCCCGGTGGCCAGGAGAGCGTGTCCACGGTGGGGACTCCTGCGTGTGAGGCTGCGTGCCAGAGCAGTGTGTTGCTTGAGCTTATAAACCAGACGAATTTGGGTTCAGATTCTAGCTCTGCTACTCACACTGAGCATGTGATTTTGGGCAAAATACTTCAAACTCTGGGCCTCAGTTTCTGCACATGTGAAGTGGAGATAACAAAGACTACTTCAGGGAGTTGTTTTCAGGATTAAATGAACTAATGTACAAGAAAAAAACGGATGACAATAATTCTTAAGATTATTTTTTATTAACATGGGTGGGGATTATTCTAGATCCTTCAATCCTGGCTGCCAGTCTTTCTGAGTGATCTCAACCTACTCTACTCACCCATCCATTTACTGAGCAAATATTTGCTGAGCTCTAACTCTGTGCCAAGCCCTGTGGTAGATGCTCTGCATACAACTATACCAGCCAGCGCGGCAGTGGCCTTCTACTCGAAAATCAGGGCTGTTGGGCGAGATGGCACCCAAGGTTTCTCCTAGTCCCAAATTCTATGACTGTCACTAATTTTTGCTGATTCAACATTAGCCTATATTGTTCTTGGGAATTCTTTTGTGAAGCCCTCAAGACATTGTCAGAGGGGGATAAAGGCTGCTTTGCCCCAGTAAGGTGGGGCTCTGTCTTTGTGGGGCCGCAGGATTTCAGCAGCATTTGCTTTGGGTCACATTGCTCACACATGTCACTCCTGGTTGTCAAATGTCCCGGATTCTGGAAAGGGAGTGGGGGTTGGTTTAGGAGTCGTCTTGATTCCTTCCTTCCTACATTCTTGTTGGGGCTAATTTTGGAGGTTATGTCTTTCCCGCATGTTACAGGTTGGGGACTAAAGGGAGGGATGGGCTAGGTTTGCCACAAATTTACTTCCTTTGCTTTTTTTCTGATTCTTGTTGTCAACTGACACCCTTATTGCAACATAGATACAGCTGACAGAGCCCAGTAAGCTGGTAGATCAGGCGCAGATGTGGATGAAGGGCTGGGACACAAAGGTGATGACCAGGCAGACGAGAACACGGCTTAGTAATGCAGTGTGAAGGGATTGGTTGAAACCCACGGAGGGCAGATCACTGGACCAGCCGTCAGAATGAATAATTATGCTGACAATACAGATGTTTACATGTCTTTACATACATGATGTTAACCACATCAGAGCTTAGAAGGCTTAGGTTCTAGTCCCGGTTCTGCCACTCTCTGGCTCTGTGACTTTAGATAAAACTCTTAACCTCTCTGGGTCTCAATTTTCTCATCTATAAAATGGGAGTGATGATACCCGTGTGCCTACTTCACTCACAAGTCGGTGTCATATTACATTAACTGCGAGGTGTTATCACCTGGGTAGTGTAACCATGGAAATTTGTGACCAAGAGCTGTAGAGGAACTCTTTAGGGGGAGGTGTTTCTTTAAAAACTCCCCCTGTGGCCCACGTTGAGCACTTTGCTTCTGCTGAGTTGGCTCGATCCTCAGCTGTCTCACTAGGTTTAATGCTTCCAAACTGTCCCCACCCCTCCCTGTGCCCACTTCCTGACAACCAGTGAAAATCCCTGTCCTTCTCCGTGCCCCACGGCCCAACCCTCTTGCCCCTTCTTCGCTGGCGGGACTGCAGACATGACTCACGCCGGGTAGCTGCTGAGGCACGTCGGGAGAGGCTCTGGGAACAGGGAAGAGCCAGGCACACAGCGGGATGGGGCAGAGGGAGCGGCCGAGTGGAGAGGAAGTGGAGTAATCGATCTTGGAGCCAGACACATAATCAGCCAAGGACTGGGCAAAACCAAACGGGATCGGGGCTCAGGGAGAAGGAGAGCAGGGGGGGGTAATGAGGCCGGTGGCGTGAGACAGGCCTGTGCCCGGTGGGGTTTTCCCATGGGCGGCGCGACTGGCACGGGACCATCTTACTCCCCGCCTGGTAAAGCCAACATGGCGGCAGGGGCTGGGCGTGCGGAGCGGAGGGTGCGGTCCGTCTGCGCGAGCGGCGTCAGCATGTTCTCAGGGCTCCTGAGAGCGCACGAAGGATGTTTCCTACAGATACTTCGTAATCACTCCGTCAGCCGGCTCGTATTGAGCAACTGCTGGGCGTGGCGGGGAGTGGGCGCTGCAGACACACGGCCCAAAACAGTCTGCCTTTGCCCTCGGTGAACCTGCAGTCGCCCCGGGAGAAGCGCAGAGGTCGACAGACAGACAGACAGACAGAATACAGTCATTCGTTTCTGCACTGGGGTATTACACCACCCCTGCCAGTGCTCAGAATGTTTCTAGAGCCTCTAGAAATGTTAGAACCATCTTCAGTGGCGTTTTAGGAGCCAGATTTAAAAGCCAGTGTCATTTTTTGTCGTCACGACCTGCGTTTGACCAAAAAGCGGTATTACTGACTTTGAGCATCTCACTCCTCAGATTTGGCTCCAATTGTAAAGAGCAAACCTCAAACAACAGAGCTTTGTCACCATGGTGTACATATTTTATTTAAATATGTAAAGAATATGCAAGCGATTCCAAAAAGAAAGTTCTAAGAATGTTTAAAAAGCTGTGATTTCACCTCATAGTTTCAATTTATATTCTATATCAGCAATAGCCTTATAATTTTTAAAGAATCATGCTATTTATAATCTATGATCACTTATCAATTAAGAAGAGTAAATGTAGAGAGTCTCGTCGTAAAATAAAACTTAGACTCAGTGTGACCTGAAAAAAGCGTCAAGGGGCTTAAGGTAAAGGACTGGCTGGTCCCAAGGAAGTCACCGGCCCAGGCAACCCTGCCCCCGCAGGCCACCCCAGCCTCCTGCGCCTTCAGAAACAAGGACCTCAGATGGCCAGCTTTGGCGCTTAGTGTCCCACAGTCTTCCTCAGGGAGAGGACGGGCAAAGGACGGGCAGTTTTTAGCCCCACTGCCCGATCTCCCAGGTGGGCAGGGTCAGCTCCACCGTTCCAGCTCTCAGAAGCAGAATCACGGAATATACGCGTGAGGACACTCAGGCCCAGAGAGGAGAAATTACTCATCCAAAGCCGCAGCTGGTTGGCGCTGTAGCAGACTAGATCCCTGACCTCCTGACTCCTAACCTGGCAGAGTTTCGTTTTCATTACCGCAGACATTTGCACTTTTTGTGATGGCCATTTTGTGTGTCTGCAATCTCAGTATTTTAACTCTATAATCGTGTTCTAGGCACTCGCAAGAGACCCACGAGTTCCAATGCCTTCCCTTCCTCTCTCCCTCTGCCCTCCAGTCAGGCCTGCTTGTTCCTGGGGGGTCGGCCCAGCTCAACAGGAGCAGGAGAGGGGCCATGATTTTCCTTCCTAGACTCAAGCCGGTTGACTCGGCTATGAGCATTAGCGGGGGTCAGGTAGGGTTAGTGGATACAATACAACAAAATACAATATTTGGGACACACTTAAAAGCTATTAATTGTTTATATGAAGTTCACCTGTAACTGCGTGGCCTGTACATGTATTTGTTAGACCTGGCAACCCTGCGTCAGGGTCTCCTTGCTCGTTCCTGTAACAAAACGAGACCCCTTTACGTGCTCCTCTCCCAGGTAGAATTACTCCCGGCTGTGCATTTCTGGTGAGAAAGAGAAGGGGGTTTTTTCTGGCCCCTCTTAGTTGTCCTCACGATGGGTCACTCAAATACCTTCGCCTGGGTCGGCTGAGACCAGGAAGAGGGGAGCTGGAGCCATCGGAAGGCACAGCCCTTCTCCAATGCCGAAAATAGGCCTTTATCACACGGATTTGTCCTAGATGAAGCGGAGGCAGGCGGACAGTTTCGATTTCCAGGGAATGCTCCTGGATTAAGATGGCAATCCCCTTTTCTACCAACTCCGGCTCTAAAGGTTTTCCTATTTTCAAATCCAGAAGCATGCCCTGAGCCTTCACTTCTTCTGAGAGTGGAATGTTCTTCGGCCATGGGTGGGACATCCTGCTTGGGATGCCACCTTCGAGGAGAGAACCCACGCGACCATCCACCGGGAGGTCTGGAGCAGGGCATGCCGTGGTGACGCCATGATGAATCACACGGCCACGCTCAGTTACACCCAGCCCAGCACCCCGAGAGTGACAGTCCCCAGGAGTGCAAGGAGGAAGAATTCTGCCTCTGTCTTGGCTTTGTCCTGTTCATTGGCCCCATTTCTCCACTTTAACTCAGGACTCACTAGCGAATTTTTCTCCCAGCCCCTTCCCAGCCGTCCTTGCCTAACCGATAGGTCAGTGTGTGATGACTCTGTCATGACAGAGTCCTGCGGACAACGTGCTAGGGACCCCCATGCTGAGGAGGCCTGATCCCACCCACCCTGGGCCCAAAGCAGCCTGGCTGAGCCTCTGTCACAGATGCAGGGACTGGGTTCACATCAAGCTTCGGCAGGGGCCAGGAAATCCGGGCGCAGTGCTCCCCGGGTCGGCGGCTCACCCGCTGTCAGTTAGCCACGCTGATGGAGGGTCCACAAGGACAGAGCCGCGGGCCAGGTACAGCAGAGGGATGCCAGAGAGAAGCGGAGGACCCTGGCCCTGGGAGCGGCAGAGAGAGACGGTCCTCAACAGAGGCCATGCCCAGAGCAGCCTGGGGTGGAGAGGCAAGCCCTGGGCGTTGGCCAGGAACCTCAGGTCTGCACCCTGGCCCTGCCGACTAGCTGAGTGACTAGTCAAATTCCTAGTCTCGCTGACCCTCAGCGTGGCCATCTCTGAAATGGGAGGAAATTCCTGTCTCAAAGGGCAGTAGGAGGTTTATGGATATGACGTGTCAGATCAGCAGAGCTGGCCTGGATTCAGTCTCAGCTGGGCTGCTACAAGCTGAGGAAGGACCTAGCGTGGCCTTTGCCTCTCTAGACCTTGGCTTTCTTAAGCCACAGCCTGCGAGGTGGTCTCCCCAAGGGCAGTGTCGGCTCCTCCAGCCCAGACCTCCGCTGCAGGCCTAGAGGTGGATAAAGACTTCTGTACTTCCTCCCTACTTTCCTCTGAGTAGCTGCAGCACCAGCAAAACAGCAGTTAATTAACCCTTGCAACAGGATGGAGAGGTGGTAGGACTTCATTTACTTTAGCTTTACAGAGGGGGAAACTGAGGCACATCAGGTCGATCTGCTGAGTAACTCCCCTGTCGTAAGACTCAGACCTGACTCGCTGTCCCAGACCCTGTTTCTCAGCTCTGAGTGCTGCTTTCCAGAGGCGTGCGGCGGGTCCCTTTGGCAGCGCGCCTTTCCTGTCTTTTCTTGAAAGGTGCGGGCGAGGGGAAGGCCGAGCAGACCGCGGGCTCCCGCTCCAGGCAGCCACGTATCCTGCTCCAGGAGGGAGCAATTGATGTGTTTGCCAACTCAGTGTCCCTGCTGCCAGCTCGTGACTCACCCCTGCCCAGCCCTGGGAGAAAGGAGGGTCCTACAAGGGCCTCAGGCTTTCGCCCAACAAGAAGAGGCAAGGCTCCTACTTGCCAAGGGACAGAATGTGCCTCCCAGAGAGAATGGAGGCGAGGGAGTGAGAGCCGCTGGGCGGCTCCCAGGGCACCCCTCCCTGTAGGAGGTAGCAGCCGAGCATGTGACACATCTGCACAGACAAATCGCTGCTACTGGGACGCTCCCCACGTTCGTGGGGGTGAAGCCTATGGCACATGTCTATGTCTGGGGTGTTCCCTGGGGATGGGCCTCTTGTATAAGCCATGGTCCATCGGAGTGGCTCTGCTTTCCATGTAAGAAGCTTCTGTCACCCTTAGGGTTGGGGCCAAACTCAGGGAGCTTCCTTTCTGGTTTTCTTTTCCCCCCATGGCTGACTCCAACCTTTTAGAGGGACGTGAGGCCCCTCGTCCTGGCTGAGGCCCAGGTAAGCCAGCAAAGCCTCTTTGCAGTCCAGCGAGGATGTGGAGAAAAGGAAGAAGCACGGTCTGGGGGCTGGCCCCCATCACTGCCCAGGGCACTCTTGCTGGGACTCTCTCCCTGCTGGACCTGGGGCGTATCACCCACAAGACTAGGTGGTTGCTCAGACCGTCTCCTTATAGCCCTGACACTCGTGTGCTGTGTCTTTCCTTGGAGGGGAGAAGTCAGAGAACGGCCCCACGACAGCACCGTGGGCTTGCAAAGGGAGCAGGACGTGGTTCCAGCAAATAAATGCCAGTGCTGTCCTCCAAGGGTGAGCCCCAGGCGGAGGAAGCTGGGATGGGCCCCTGCGGGAGCTGAGCTCTGAGCTGGTGCGAAAGGAGAGAGGGCCACCCTCAGCGGAGAGGATGGCGGGGCAGAGGAGGGGCCCCTCGCCGGGGGCTGTGGTCTGAGAGTACCTTTCTGTTCACAAAGAACAGGCCTCACCCGAGGAGGGCAGCTGGTTCGTGTTGCCAGCTCCAGAGATCTCACTGGCCTCCCTGGCCCTCTGCAGCCAATTCCTGAGGGTTGCGAACTCATGATGCCCCTCGGAGCGGAGTGAGCACGTTGGCCCACCCTGTCTTCCTGCCCCACCCAGGAGAGGGCAGAACCTCACCGGTCACTGTCCTGGCAGTGCGGACTCTTGTAGGGGAGAGAGGGAGGCCAGGGCAATGTGGTCAGAATGTCACCGCCCAGGGACTCAGTGTGACAGCCGCATGGCTTGTGGACGGCATCAGGCTTTGCCAGTCCCAGATACAGTCGGCAGCCAGCCCTTCTCGGAAGAGCCATAGGAAGGAGCTCCACTCTCCCCAGAGACAGCAGAGCCCAGTGGTGCATCGTCCTTAGCCTAACGACCAGCAAGCCTTCACCGGTCAGTTCCGTTCACTCTGTGCGGGGCTCTGCGTTGGGGCTGGGCTGGGAGAACTAACGCTCACGTTGTCCTGGGCTCAATTTCTTCCACCCCAGTGAGATACTGTGAGGCAGATAATCCTCTCGCCAAAGAGAATAGAATAGTGTCTTCTCCCAAGAAGGAAGCTTCTGGATGAGTTAGCCATTGTTCCGCCCCCTCCCCCCCAACACATATTCAAAGTAGAGCCTCTGGAACTTCAGAGGGAAGATTTGAAGAATTAAGGATAATTATAATCTTTATTTTGCTCCAGCAGAAATTATTGGAGCTTTGTTTTGGGATTTGTTGAGGCTTTTTTGCCTTTTTGGATTTTTTTGGTCCTGACAAGAACGAATCTACTCAACCAACAAGTCTTTAAAAGCCTTACACAATAGTTAAAAACAACTAACAGACAAGCGTAAGAGAGGATATAATTAAAAGCTAAATTCTGCAGCACATGCTAACTTTAGCCTCTCCAGGCCTCAGTTTCCTAGTCTGCAAACGAAGGGTGGGACCAGCCTTCCTCCCCAGCGTTAGTCCCAGGAGTCTCGGAGATTTGGGGACAGAGGACTCAGGTTCCAGGTTAGCAAGCAACTGGCGGCCCGCAAGTCCGCTGCAGCCCCACCACAGTCTCTCAGGCGTTTGTCAGATGGGAAGTACGGCGACCCTCAGCTCCTCAGCGATTTAATGATCCCTTGAATTAGGTGCATTTCGAACTTACACAGAGGGCTGTGTTTTCACTTCCGGCTTGATCTCAGTCTTCGTGAGCTTGGTAGGCAAACCAGAATTGTTATCCCAAGTTTCTTTGCAGGGAAATCAAGCTACAGGCAAGTGCGTGGGCCTTCCCAGTCCCCCACCGACGGATCTGGCAGAACCAAGTCCACACCTCGGTGACCTTGAGGGGGTGTGAAGAGCAGGAGGAGGAAGGAACCTGGAGGGCAGGGGAGACGTGGCCCGGCCTTCTCTCCTGCTGGCCAAGCCCTGGAGCCAGGAGGCAGGGATGGGGGAAAGGAACGTCAAAACAAAGTCCCGGGAGGTCTTCCCATGCCTTTTTTCTGGTTGGAGAGTTTTCCTTTTGTCACCCGGCTCAGTGAGACAAATGCAGCAGCATGTCCCAAGTGGGTGGAAGAGCCGTCCCCACCCTTTGCTAGGGCGAGGCCAGCTTTCTCCCCCGCGGCCCTGGCATGTCTCTACGGAGGTCTGCCTGCCCCGGGAGAGCAAGCTCAGCTGAAAAACAAAATCGGCTTGGCCGGGAGGGGACGGGGCATCTGCAGAGACACAGGTGGGGAAAGAAGCAGCTGTCAGCTCCAGACCCACAGGGCGTGCAGGGGCGAGGCCTGGGCCGCGAGGACTGGCTGAACCGGGCAGGAGAGGAGCCGCCTGTGACCGCAGCCCGGGCGGAATGGGACTGCCGAGCGTCAGAAGCAGCCTCGCAGGACACGCTGTAGCAGGGAAACTGAGGCTCAGAATGCTGAGGTGACGGTCCAAAGCTCTGTAGCTAGGCAGGGAAGAGCTGGGACTGGAACCCGGTCTCTGCGCTCCTTGCCCAGGTCTCTGGTTCTGTGTCAGATCATGCTGCTTTTGCCACTGCGGGCGACCTCGTTCCCACACCGCCGTCACGTGCACCCTGCTGTCGCGATGTTTGCAAAGTCATCAAACCAACCGTTATTTACTTGTTTGTAATGGAACTACTTTTAAATTCCAACGTATTTATTATTTACTTATTTACTTTCTTGTTTTTAGAGACAGGGTCTTGTTATGGTGCCCAGGGTGGTCTCAAAGTCCTGGGTTCAAACCATCATCTTTCCTTAGCTGAAACTAAAGGCGTGTGCCACCACGCCTGGCTATTTGAATGGATTTAAGCTGAAAGGAAACTTTATATCACTAACTCAAATGACAAAAAGCAGCATCTGTGGGGTGGGTTGCCCTTTGGAGCCAACCTGGAGCGGATCCACAGGAAATCCCCAAGCTTCCTCCATATCTGCCTACAGCCCCAGGCAGCTCTCAGGGGGCCCCACAATGCTGGGGACAGAGTGGGGTGCTCAGGGGTAGCCCATGGCCCACCCCTCCATCCACCCTTCTCCTGACCCCCTGTAGAGGTCTGGAGCAGGGTGGCCCAGCGCCCTGAGCCTGAAGCAGCTTAGCAAGACGGGACTAACTGCGGGACACTCCAGGGCTCAGCCTCAGCTACCAGCCTTACCACGAGTCCCTGTTTTCTCAGCCCACATTGTGTGTGCTCAGCGGTGCATGTAGAGCGCGGTGTGGTTGGAGGGGTACCAAACAGTCACTCTTCCGTACGTTCACTCTTGTGGTCCTAGCCAGGACAGACCAGTTGCCATGACTACAAAGTCTCCTTGACCACAGCCATCCCTTGGGACAGAGGGTTTTCCAGCCCAGGTCTTTGGGCAGTAGAATCGTGTCACCCAGGGTGGGGCCACCTGGCCCAGTGGGATCTTCCTGACCCTCAGGTGTGCTCGTGCAGGGAGCTGGCCCACCACCCAGGGCTCCAGGAGTTACTGCACATCTGGATGGCCCCTCCCCTTCCCTCCCCAGGAGGAGCTGTCACTGGGGCAGTTGAGCCAGCCTCTGCATTCGAAAGCCAGGAGCCACGACCACAGAGCACAGGGCTCCGGGAGGGCGGAAGGACCCTGCCTGCGACGTAGGACTGAGACCATGGAAGGGAGGCGGCTGAGGGCTGGGGATTTCTGCCTCTCGGGCCCGTGACAGCTGCGTCTGAGGTGGCACTGCCCACCAGGGATTTCCCTCCCAAAACAAACTGAGATGTCTGCACATGAAACCTTAGGTCCTTGTTCCCAAGCCCATCCTGAGAGTTCAGAAGCTGAGAAAAACCTGCTTCTCAGATGTGGAGGAGCAGAGGGGAAAGAGAAGCATTTCAGAAAATCTGCTTTCTCCCGCAGCGTAGCGAGAAGGCAGGTGCAGGCGCGGAAATGGGGCTGGGGCCGGGCTGGCGGAGTTAGCTATGCGTTCAGACGGTGGACGTCATGGAGCACCAGCTCTCAGCGGGGTGCCGGGGTGCTCCAGGGCTTGTTGCTTCCCTCAGGGCCCTAGGAACCGCGTGGTCTGACCCTTGCAGGCACACTTGGAGCCTGGAGCCCAGAGGCCAAGGTACCTTCTTCATCCCAGATTCATGGTCTCACGGAGAAAGCAGCACCTCCTACAAGACCCGCAAGCTACAGCCCAGAGTTGTACAGGGTCTTTCTACTGGGACTTCAGTTATCCTGATCTTTGGAAAATTTGCCCTCAATTATTTGCAGACGTTTGTGAATACTGGCGTGATTGATGTGTGTTCACAATTTCCACTTTCCAAAGGTTGTAAGGGACCCCGACCAGATCTCTGGCAAAGTCTACACTACCAGGATCAGCATCAAAACTTTCATTTTTTCACATTTTAAAAATTCAGGTGAAAAAACGTGCCCCAGCCTGGCATCGGCTGTTTCTGGTTTCTACTGTGCTGCTTCTCAGGAGTCGGGGAGCTGGTCCTCCCCCAGCCAGCCCTGCAGGTCACAGACATTTTGCAGGCGCCTTCCAGAGTTCACTCCTGGTGGGCCCTACTGGTCTCCGGGTACTGGTGAATCGTGGGGGCAGCTCCTCCCTGCCTTGGAGGACACCACAGTGAGGCACACCCACCTCCCCTCCTCCCAGGCCAAACGGGATTGGCCAGGGATTGTTCTCTGTCCAGACATCAAGGCTTCTGAGCTGTGGGGCTGCTCTGCCCAAAGCAGCATGCAGGGAGGGAAAGGACAGCCAGCCCAGGGCGGGACCCCTGCGTCCCAGAGACGGAGGCATGCCCAGGGGAGACAGGATGGACACTCCTGCCGAAGTCCCATCTTTGGTGACTCAGGCTCCGCTGGCTCCCATGCTAACTCAGACTGCCGAGTAAGCAGCCACCCCACCCCTCTGGGAGGGTTCTCCACGCCCTGCAGCCCCAGGTGGCCCCTCCTAGGCAGCCTTGCTGAGAGAGGACCTGTGCTCTCCAAATTCCTAGAGCAAGCCACATGTGCCACCTCGGGGCCAGTTAGCTCTGTCCAGTCCCCCAGTCCTGACCGAAATCCCAGTAAAATGCCTGCTACACCAGGGCCCCTCGCATGGGTGCTGAATGACGAGTGGCAGGGACTGGGAGAGCGGCAAACGGACTCTGTCCTCGGGGTCCTTTCTCAGGAGAGCCCTCCCCAGGCCTGGGAGGCACAAGGACTCCGTGAAACTGTTTGTGCACTTTCAAGAAGGGCGTTGGGAGATCGCATTACTGAAGATGGCCCTGTTGAGCACTGCTGGATGAGCACTGCTGGGTGTGCGACTCAGGGCAGAGCAGGGTGTGTCCTGCTGAGGAGCCGGTTTGGCCGGCCCCGCCTTGCTGGCAGAAGCTTGGTTTCAAAATGGGCTAATAGCTGGGGACACAGACACTCTTTTCATCTTGGCCTGCCCAGCGCATACCCAGCTCCCGAGGAGCCAGGCAGCTCTGTCCGGTCAGCCAGAGCTCGAGTGGAACTCTCTAGGCTCAGCCGGCCAGCTGCCATCTTCCAGGTTGATGCGGGAAGGGAACATTC
The DNA here is from genome assembly GCA_963575035.1 of Avahi laniger. Lineage (NCBI taxonomy): Eukaryota > Metazoa > Chordata > Mammalia > Primates > Indriidae > Avahi > Avahi laniger. The sequence goes on from CAUYSK010108589.1 coordinate 17,800, forward strand.
TGGACCGTCCTTCACAGACTGGCTCGCCCTGTCTAGGATGGCCCTGCCTTCCCAGCAGCCCACTTTGCTTAGGGTGGCTCCCCTGTGCCCCGGAGCCCGTGGGACCCAGTGCTGGTGGGCGGCCTGCATCTCCTTCCCCTGCGCCCATTCTCACAGCGCCCCTTCCACTGAGCACCTGCCTGTTCCAGGCACAATAAAGGGCATCTGTGCCCTGGAGAGCGTAGGGTATTGACAGAAACCCACTTTAGCAACTACAGAACAAGCAAGACCACAGGCCACCGGTGTGAGGATGAACACTTCCAACTCTGGGCATTACTGGTGTCTGGAGCCAGGGCCGGGGGCTGGGTCAGAGGCTCTGTAGAGATGCCAGGTTACAGAGGGGGCCTTGGAGAATGTGGGATTGAGAGGAGGCAGGCGAGGAAGCTACCCAGGGTGGAGAGGGGTCTGAGCAGGAGCAGGGAGGCAGGAAATGGCTGAGGCCATGGGGACACGAGGGCTGTGTGTGGTGGGGGAGAGATGGCTGGACGGGCAGGTGTGGCCAGGTGGACTCTCCAGCACAGTATGGGCCGATGAAAGCTCCGCCTGAGGAAGGTCAAGGTGGTGGCATTGCCAGGCAGGGGCCAGACCCCCCGGGGGCTGGGCGGGGCTGGTGGGAGGCGCTGGAGTTGCCCAGCCGTGAGCTGTCACAGCCTTGGCGGTGGGGGTGCAAAGGGGTAGTTGGAAAGGACTCTCAGGGGAAGGACAGAAGGACACCATCACCTCCTGACTGGTTAGTTACCGTTCTGTCCAGCGATCTTGGGCAAACAGGAGCTTTTCCAGTTTGGGGGGCTCTCCAGCCTGCATGGCTCTCTCAAGGGGACGCTGGCTACCTTCAGCTCTTTGAGGCCCTGGGTCTGGGTTGTGCTGCTTCGCCTTGGTCCAGTCACCCTCTGGTCTGCCTCCTTGGCTGCAAAGCGAGGGGCTGGCCCTGAGAGCTTCGTGGCTTACGGAGGAACAGGGAGCGAGGGAGCATTCATTGTGGAGTTAAGCCCACACTTCTAGAATGAGGGGGAGAAGGAGGATGGACAGGCGAGTTACAAGCCCTGCGTCATCAGCAGAAGGGGCAGCAGAGCAGGGACTGGCTGGGGGCTCCTGGCTAAAGACAGATTTCCCTGCCCCACCTTGGATCGTGGTTCCAAGTGTTGCCCCCAAGAGCCCCACTGGTCTCCCGAGTGGAGAAGCACGTCTCTCTGGGCACACCCTGGGCTTCCACCTGACCGGCCAGCCCAGCCTGCTCTCGGGTTGAGCGGTCAGCTCTGCTCCCGCGCAGTTGAGTTTCTAGCCTCTGGAATGTTCTGATCCATCCATCCCACCTGAGGCTGGAGTTTCCCAAGGAAGCATGGAATAACCAGACAAGGGGTTGTGGGTGTGTCACTGTCCTTTGTATTCAAAGAGGAGGACTCTGCCAGCAGATCACTATCTGGCTGTGGGGGTGTGGCTGGGAGATCGGCGCTGGCATCATGGCTCCGCCACCTGGTGGGGGGTGCGTGTGTGCCGCCCGCGTGTTCCTTTCCGGCTGCAGCTGCTCTCTCGGCACCTGGCAGACAGGATTTGGAACCGTGCGGGGGCATTTGTGCTGGTTACGGTGACTGTGAGAGCGTTGCAGGCATTTGGGGCCTGGAGGCCAGGGACACCTCACATCCTGCGGTGCTGGGGCACCTCACAGTGCAGAGTCGTCCTGCCTCGGGTGTGGCGGTGCCCACGCAGAGAAACACCATGCCATCCTGTCACCACGCCTGACTTCCCTCTGGGTGCCCCACCCCGGCAGACCCTGTGCCTTCGTCTTTCTGAGACGTATTTGGACCTGCCGTGGCCGTGGGTGAGACCAGCAGGGGACTCTGATCCCGCTCTGTGCTCCTTTCCCAGCTCGTGTGCCCACCTGCGGCTCCTTTAGGTCTGGCGGGGTGATGTGAACCCTCCTGTAGGAGCTGTGCCCTAAAGGCAGCCGGCCTGTCCCGGACCTGGGAGTCAGAGGGATTAGGATGTCCCACCGAACGCTTATGTCGTGCACATCCTAAGCGCTTTCCGAACAGTTCATTGAATTCTCCCAACAACCCTAAATGTAGAGTATAATCCTAGTTTTACAGATGGAGAAACTGAGGCACATTGGGCTTAAGTAACTTGCCCAAGGCCACTCATCAGGCAACTGACAAGGCCAGGGCCGTCCTCTGCGGCACAGGTCTCAGCCCGGCGAGGAATACACCCGGACTCCAGGCGCTGCTGCCGTTTCAGCCGTAGGGACTGCAGGCTTCAGCAAGCCACAGGCCACCCGTGCAGGCAGGGCTGGTGGCAGCCTGCCTTATCCAGCCGTGGAGGGGACCCAGGCCCCCTCGTGGTACTGGGGCAGGACAGGGTCTGGGTGAGAGGAAGCTTTCCTCCCGCTTGTCAAAGTGACAGCCAAGGGCATGGTGGTGCGAGAGGGTCACCCACAGCTGTCCTCAGCACACGCAGACGTGCAGCCCACCAGCGCTGCGACACCAGGGGCTGGGTGGGGTTCCCAGGATGGGTGACGCTGCCGGGTGTGGCTGATGAGAGCCAGGAAATTCGGTCCCACAGGGGCGTCTCTGCCTTCCCGCCTCACCGGCTTCCCTGCGGCGTGGCTGGCGCCGCTCCCCGTGGGCAGCCCACCCTCACCGAGACTTGGCACGGCTGCCCGGAGCTCCTTTTCCCAGCACAGGGCAGCTGAGCCCAAAGCCTCTGTCGGGCTTAATCAGCATGATCGCATCTTCGCTGGGCTGGGGCCAGGACGAGCGTTTGGACTTCTCGTCAGGTGTCTGAGATGACGTCCAGGCGTGTCGTTTACTGAGAACAAGGGCGCTCCTGTTGCACTTCCATTTACGGCTCAGCGGCCTTCGCCCTGGGCAGTGCGTGGCTTTCCCTCCAAGGAGCCACCGCCACCTTCCTTCCGCCAGAGGAGAACGCAGGGCGTGGCCCTGTCGGAGCAGGGGCGGCCAAACTGCACATCTTGCCTGCAGTCTGCAAGGGGCACGTTCCTCGTCCACATGCTCAGAAACTGCCCAGCGCTTCCTCCCTCTGCCTTGTACTGTCCCACACCCACACGCCACTTCCCTTTGGGGTAGGCTGGTTTGACCCAGTTTGGGGAGGAAAATTGCAGCTGCCCAAGTGCACAGCTGGCTGTGTGGGAGAAGGGGACGGGCAGGCCACTGCCAAGGCTAACAGTCTGTGGCTTCTGAGTTTCACATGCCGCTTCTGACCGGCAGCTTGACACTCTGTCTTTCTGGGAGCTCGGACCACGGAGGCTCCTGCTCTCCACGGCTCCCTGCGGGTGCGAAGGAGACCCAGCCCCTCCCAGCTATGTCTGGTGCCGAGGAGAAGTACCCAGTTGTTGGAGGACCTGCCCTACACACACACACTCACACACACACGCACACACATACCCTCTCTCTCTCTCACGGAGGGGGGCAGGCAGGCTCCAGGCTGCTGGGTTTGGCCCTGGCTCATCCCAGCAAAGGTGAGTCCCAAGTCAGCACCTGTGCAGAGACATTTGATCAGGCCCCGTGTTGATCCTCCAGTCTGAGAACAAGTCCCAGCAGGCCCGACCCACCAGCGTGGGTTCCTGGGAACGTCCTCCGCGGACAGTTCTGTTCCAGAGCTAATTCCCACAGTCTCCAGCCTCGGGCCTCCCACTGGGAGCTGACTCGCTGTCCATCGTATGTTTTCCTGTTGGGCTGAGCCTCTGCCCAGCTTCTCCCATTGCCAGCCCGACAGCAAAGCACTGGAGAGGGGAAGTGCTTCCATGTGCCCAGTGGGCCCCTAGCTGATAGTCCCTTGTAGAAGGGCCCAGGGAGCAGGAGTCCCATCCCTCTTCGGCCTTTGAGGGTTACCATTTGCTTCTTGCCCTGGCAGAGGGGAGGCAAGGTGAAGAGTTCAGCAGAAAAGAACAGTAGAAAACAGTCCTGGCCAGCATAGAAGTTTCCATGCGCTGAGCACAAGTGACCAAGGAAGGCTGGCTGTGTCAGAGCTGCTGGCACCCGGGCATGGCACGGGCTGTCAGGGCGAGGGCGTGCAGACCTTGCAGACACAGGCTCAGGCCCAGGTTCCACCGTTGCCTCGCGGAGCAGCTGCTGGAAGTCCCCTCTTCTCTCTGGGCCTGCAACTCACTCCCCTCCAGGGCTGTGCCTATGTGGGACCAGGTCAGTGGCTGTCGATCTTTTCTGACCACATCCCACAGTGAGAAACACATCTTACGTTGCAATCTAGTACCCACGCAGAATGATTCGTGTCTTTCCTACCTGCTTCTCAGTCTGATATTTTATATTCCAGGATTAGTTATTCTATTCTATTATTTGAAACGATGGTCGCAGTCTGCTAAGTTGATTTCATGATCCATCATGGGTCAAAGCCTACAGTTTGAAGAGTTATAGATCAGATGATGGCTAAGGTTCCTTCCACTCCAGACATTCTGGATTCCATGAGCTTTATGATGGGGCCGAGGGAGGGATGTAGCTCAGGACCAGCTGGACCCAGGATCCCTGCTCAGGAACCTTGACCGAGCCTTTCTCCCTTTCCCCGGCCAGATCTACAATGGGACCCTCAAGCGGGAGCCTGACAACAGGCGCTTCAGCTCCTACAGCCAGATGGAGAACTGGAGCCGCCACTATCCCCGGGGCAGCTATAACACCACCGGCGCGGGCAGCGATATCTGCTTCATGCAGAAAATCAAGGCGAGCCGCAGCGAGCCCGACCTCTACTGTGACCCGAGGGGCACCCTGCGCAAGGGCACGCTGCAGAAGGGCCACAAGACCACCCAGAACCGCTATAGCTTCTACAGCACCTGCAGCGGTCAGAAAGCTGTCAAGAAGTACCCGGTGCGCCCACCCTCCTGCGCCTCCAAGCAGGACCCAGTGTATGTCCCGCCCATCTCCTGCAACAAGGACCTGTCCTTTGGCCACTCCAGGGCCAGTTCCAAGTGAGTGTTTCTAGGCTGGGTGGGGGGCTAGGTGGGGGCCGCTAGCCTGGGTGTGCTCTGCAAGGGGCTCCCAGGATGGCAGGGGAGACACAGCCTCGCTGGGGGGAGGCCCTGTCCTGGTGGGCCCCTGACCTCAGGGAGCTCTCAGGGTGAAGGGGAGATGGAACCAGAATGGAGGTTTTACAGGCCACAGGTTATGGATGAAGGGAGGCTAATTAGGCCAGTGGTTCTCAAAAATGTGTCCCCCTGACGAGCAACATCAGCATCACCTGGGGATTTGTTAAAAATGCTTATTCTTGGGCACCACCCAGACCTGCTAACTCAGAGACACTGGGAGAAGATCCCGGTGTCTTAACAAGCCCCCTGGGTGATTGTGATTCACGCTAGCATTTGAGAACCTCTGATCTTAGGCATGTCAATTTCTATCCATGTTCTGAAAGAGCAAAGGAACATGCCTTGGTGTCGACAGCAGGGATAGAATGGGTTACAGGTTCTAAGACAGGTAACTCCAAAGAATGAATAGGACAAACCAACATAAAACAGAGGGACACGATCTAGCGCTAAGGAACAGAAAACAACTCCTATACATAAAGGGTGAAGGGCCATTGCCCCGTAGGAAGAATGGAGACCGAATGGGGTGTCCCTTAAGGAGCCCTAGGTACTTGGGTGTCATGAGTGACATTGCGCCTGCCCTTCAGGGCTCAGAGTGCCGTGAACCTTCGCACTGTCCTTCATCACCACCTAACGATCCCTGTTACTCATCGATTTAGCAAACACTGAGCATCTGCTACACGCTCGGCTCTGTGGTGAGTGCAGGAACGTGGCCCTGAGGATAGCCCAGAGCTGTTCTGGAGCTACGCAATTACCTGCTTTTCCTAGCACCCAGGAGCACTGCATTCTCCGTCCTTAATCCTCACAACCCCTTCTAGCCAGGTGCCAGTATTCCTGAGGAGGAAACAGGGCCCGGAGATGTTAAGATGTTAAGTAGCTCATCCAAGTCCACACAGCTGCCTCTACATCCTGCGCTTCTCCCTGCTGGTACCACATTGTTCTGAAAATAAGCAGAACCCCATTAAGGAGCCAGCGCTCTCCTAACTACTGAAAGGCTGTAAGGTGCATTTGGGGTGATTGGAAAGGGGCAGTGAAACCCTTCTGCCCCGGAGACTGATCGGGGCAGCATCTGGCCCTGGTTTATTGCCCTAACCAGAGGCCCTGAGTGAGGGTCTAAGTAAGATACGGAGGGGATGAGTGACAAGCCATTTAGAAATGACATTTGACTGACAGATGCAGGGTGACATTCTCTCAATGCAGGGCAGGGGTACTACTAGTCCAGTGCCAGAGAGCTCTGCCCCTTGGGTGATTTTTCTAGAAATGAAGTTGGGCTGTCATACCTCAAACCCTGCATATTTACTGAGCACCTGGTGTTGAGAACGCGAATCCAGTACAAACGAGGAGAGAGCTCACTCTGTAAATGTGGATGAGCATCTAGTGGAGTAGAGCTGGGTGCCACAGAAGGGCCTGCCCCTGCCCTGGGACAATTCTCCATCTCTGCTGGGAACCAGGACAGTCAGTCACCAGCCTGTGAGTCAACACCGGGAGCCGGAAAGGATCCTACAAGAGAGGTTCCCTTCAGGTGTGCCTGAGATCTGGTCAGGGGACCCTTGTTAAGGGGCTTGGAATGTGCAAGAGGACACAGTGGAGCCAGATGATTAGGCTAAAGCATGTGAAGTTTCTGGTTTTGTGGCTCAAAAAGGGCTATCAGCCAGTTCCCATGGTCCAACCTAATGAATGCCCTCAGATACCAGTCTAAGCAATTTGAAACTGGACCTGCAGTATGGAGATGCCGCTGATGGTTCCTGAGCTGGGGAACAGCACAGTCAACAGGGTTTTAGGATCGCTTATCGGGTAAAAGGGTGTAAATCGTTGGGTGAGGGAGCTTGGAAAAGAGGGTCTATTGCTGCCGATCAGTCACGAGCATGATTATCATCAGTAGGAAAGTGGGGGCCACAAGGATGGGAAGAAGAGGTGGATGTGAGAGTTTTGTGTAAGAAGAGCCAGCTGGACATGCAGATGGATGGATGGATGGATGGATGGACGGATGGATGGATGGGTAGATGGGTAGATGGATGGGTGGATGATGGATGGATGGATGGATGGATGGGTGGATGGGTAGATGGATGGATGGATGGATGGATGAGTGGATGGATGGGTGGGTGGATGGATGGATGGGTGGATGGGTGGATGGATGGGTGGATGGGTGGATGGATGGATGGATGGATGGATGAGTGGATGGATGGGTGGGTGGATGGATGGATGGGTGGATGGGT
>CAUYSK010108590.1:0-18469 GCA_963575035.1 Avahi laniger
GGAGTACCTTTTGGAAGTATGTTTTCCAATTCCGATGCTTAGGAAAGATTTTCATTCAATTAGAAGCAGAGTCTTTTTCTATGTTATTAAATGGCTTATTTTTCTTCTTAGAAATATTAAAATGTGGAATTCAGTGTCTTCACTTACTAAATTTCCCCTGGAAGAATGTACCGTTCGATAGCATTGTTTGGTTCTCATTTTCTTCTGATCAGACCTTCCTTCATCTTCCTTACAACTGCGGTGAATGGGCCTTCACAGGTTATCTCTTTGTAGACAGAGTGTCTCTCCCTGGTCTAATTTCTTTCTTGGTAAAATAACTTACTACAGTTATTACAGTGAGACATTAACCCCATGGTTGATGTTCACACATCTCGTGAGGGAACTGATTGGCTGACGTGGGACCAAATCAAGAGCCTAAACAAACTCGGCAGAAGAAAAGTAGGTGACATTTGCTTACCTGTAGGGGTGAGAGGAATACAACTATATGGTGATATAGTGGCTCAGAAAATAATTTTGAAATCTTATTAGCTTTGTTCTCCAATGCCTAGGTGCAGAGAGGTGGGGGGATTCTGTTTCTTCTTCCCCCTTATACTTTTTCTAGGTATTTTGGGGAGAAAAGATTCTCTTGATTGATCCCTTTTTTGACAGTTCCATGGGGAAGGCAGGTACGGGTAAGAGGGTTACAGAGATGGTTTTCTGGGTCATAGCTGTGAACCTAAAGCTATTGTGAACATGTTCTCATTTTTCTCTGAAGATTGAGAAAGTGGTTCAAGATCCCGCAGGGCCTCTAAGCTGTCAGTGTGCCTTCTGGTGCCTGTGGGCATTAATTAATTTCCTTTATATTGTAATTGTTCAAAAGGCTGGATAATAGTGAATTTTTATGAAATACATGGTCAAAATCAGGAAGTTTCCTTTGCAAGCATATTGAAGACTCAGAGAACCTTGAGAGAGCTCCTGCAGGTTGTCTCCCTGCTGTTCACATCACAGGGATCTGTATCGCCCGTGGAATGTTCTTTGGCATCAAATCAACATTTGTCCTCCTGATGGCTTGTTTCTTTATTTTTCCTCTGGTAGCTGTGAGCCTCCTTGGAGGGCCTACAGCTCTGGAGAAGAGAGGAAGACCCTACTGCTGTATGGTTAGAACTTTACCAATCACTCTGTACGGTTAGGCTTTGATTTTTTTTTTTTTTAAATCCTTGATGTGATAAGGCTTCCATTGTATTCTAAGTCCTGATCCTTGGGTCCCTTTGGCTTTTGTGCAATGTCGTGCTGCAGCTTTCCTTTCTAATCCCCAGAGTTTAGGGGGAAACAATTTTTTTTTTTTTTTTACCTCAAACTGAATCAAGCAGCTGGAAATATTTTTTGCTTCCTTAATTAATTTTAAGAAAAGAGCCAACTACTTTTCTTGGCAGTAGGGGAAGTGACGAAGTTGGTGTTTGATTAAAATCCTTTAATATTTTTATCTACAGCACTGACATGAAAAAGTCAGGCCATGGAATTGAATGAAATGCATGCCCATGGGTTTGATGTCCACCAAGATTGTATCTCGTGGGCAGTACTTCAACTCGTGAATAACACTCTGTTGGAAGTAGGTCCTCAGTGTTGACTTCTCTGACTGCCGTTAGTGGAAAGGGGTGGGTATGAGTTGACATGGGCGTTACAACTTCTCCTGGTCAGAAAATTTTATATGGTTGTGAGATTCTTGAAGACAGTAAGGCTGAAGCCTTGTGGTCTTGTTTGGTTTGTATTCTTAGCATCAAGCAAGTGCCTGACACATAGTAGGCAGTTTATTATTAACTCATGTAATCCTCATCACAAACCTATGTGATTATTATATACTAATAATTATCCCTAATTTACAGATGACAGATGGATGACATAGCTATTCTGTATTAGAACCCACTTTTTTTTTTTTTGAGATAGGGTCACATTCTGTCACCCAGGCTAGAGTGCAGTGGTGTCATGATAGCTCACTGCAACCTCAAATTTCTAGGCTAAAGTGATCCTCCTGCCTCAACCTTCTGAGTAACTGGGACTACAGGTGCACCCTACCACACCCAGCTAATTTTTCTATTTTTTGTAGAGACAGATCTCGTTCTTGCTCAGGCTGGTCTTGAACTCCTGACCTCAAGCCCTCTTCCTGCCTCAGCCTCTCAAAGTGCTAGGATTACAGGTGTGAGCTACCAGGCCTGGGCAATGGTTGACTCACAGTTCCACATCATCCCGCCAGAACCCACTTTTGAACTGACTCCAGAGCCCTTATTCTTAACCATAACCAACTATCTGCCTCAAAAGATAGTTAGGCAGATGAAGGCATTATTTACTAAAAGGGACATGGCTCTTTCTTTGCTCTCTTGTCCAATAGCAGAGTCCTCAGATATGTCCTTTTCCTTGCCTCTGAGTTTTAATTTCCTAAAATCCAGATTCTCTTTATCCTGATAAGTTGGAAGAATAAATTACATGTGGTAATTTATTTTATTTCCTGAGATGCTAGGTTGCCAAGGCTTATGCATTCTCTCCTCTTCAGCAATGGAAATAAACAGTCCAAAGTTCGGAAAACCTTTTAAAACCTTTTCAACTCTACTATTGCTAAAATAGGGCTTGATGATTTGTTGACAGACTGTTCCTATAGCGTGAACAAATTTCATGAGCGATCCATGAAAAAGAACTCATTTTTTTCCTTGTAATAAATATGTTGTTAAACCTGTATCTTTACAGAAGTTGAACTGTACTTGTATTCATTCTCCTTTCAAAGGACTCAAGTTTATGTCTGTTAACCACTGTCTTTTAATACCACAGATAAGGTGTAGCAACTGTTGTTTTAATATGGTCTACATTCCTTTTTGGTTTTGTTTTGTTTTGTTTAAACAGGTTTAACTGAAATCAGTTCTACATATCAAACAAACATTTAGTTAATGTAAACTAAAACCTTTTCATATGACTTGGTGTTCTCAGGTTACTTATTTGAACCATTTTCTCCATTGTTAAATCTTCACAAGTTGCTGTTGTTTGCCTCTTGAAAGTTTAATATGGATAAACAAACAAAATAATTCTTTGTGGTAACAGGTGAAGATTATAAAAGCTCTCTGTATCTGTATATGGAACATGATCACCTTAACAAAGCCAGGCAACCTGACATGAAGCTATGATTGCTCTCCATTCTTTAGAGGGCAGTGGTAGTAAGAGTTTTTAGAATCAATGGAATTACACTGTCATGTTAAAATTTGATTTTCTAGTGGAAGATGAGAGATAGAAGACTTGGAAAATAGATAGAAAACAATTTCTTATATTTCCAAAGGTTAACTCAGCCTCTCATCTATGTTGGAATTATTTCAGTTGCAAGGGATAGAAGACTCTACCTGAATTGGCTTGAATAAAAAGGGCTTTGGGAATAGCTTGATCAAGGGTCAGTTGATGTCACCAGTACCTGGTTTTTATCTTTTTATCTTTCAGCTACCTCCTGCTGTATTGGCTCTATTCTTCCCATTTGTTGGCAAAATGGCTACAGAGTCTTCTTCCTGTATCTTCTGACAGTCTTGAGACTTATTTTGATCGAACATACATCTGTTCCCCTCAAACTCAATTCTGTGACTAGAGAAATGTAGCAGGCTGATTGGCCTAGACCTGAGCTGCACATTCCACTCCTGGTATTGGAGCTGGAGCTCTGTCCAGAGCACATGGACTGAGCCTGGGGAAGGGATGGGTTAGCAAATGATTCGCAGGATTTTGCTAGAATAGAAGGAAGAATGCTAAGGCAGCAAACAATAGAAGTTTACTATAATAGAGTCATAGGAAGGAAAAAAAATTATAGGTTGAGAATTCCTTATCTCAAAATCTGAAATTCGATATGCTCCAAAGTTCAAAACTTTTTGAGTGAAAACGTTCATTGGAACATTTTAGATTTCAGATTTTCAGATTTGGGATGCTCAATCAATAAGTATGTAATACAGGTATTCCAAAATCCAAGACACTTTTGGTCCCAAGCATTTTGCATAAGGGACACTCAGCTCGTACTAGTATTTTTGCTAACCTTTTTTTTTTTGTCTATTATCATTTGCCTTGACTGAGTTGACAAGTGATAATCTAAATGGTTTTGTAGGTTTAACATTTACCTCCATAATTAATTTTATATTGTTTGGTTATATGGGCTAAGATTATCACCAGCTCCTCCTTGTCCTGGATAAATTCTTTTTTATTTTATAACTAGAAACTTGAAATTGATATCTCTTAATATGTGTTTTTCTTTTAATACCAGTCTTCAATAAAGACATTTAATGAAACATATTCTGTTTGATTATTATCTTTTTAAAAGAGTATTCATTTCCCCAGCTAATGGTGCTTACTCCTTCCTCCAGAAGAAATGGATCACAAATGTGAGGTCTCACTGATGGACCCTTCTGTCCTCTCCCGCTCCCCAGTTTTGGTGACTATGTTACGTTTAGAAAACAGTGTGAGGATTCCTGCCCTGTTTCTCCCCATTTATATTTTGTCCACATCCTAGGTGCCTTGAATTCCTGTATAAATTTGAAAATCAGCTTGTCAGTTTCCACAAGAAAGGGTTAGATGGGGTAGATGGAATTCACAGATGAAGTTGGGGAGAATGGTGGATGAAGTATAACTTGGTGTCTCTGACAAAGCATTCACCGTGGCATGATACGTGGGGAGGAGATGAGGTTGGTTCTGAGACAGCCTTCCCCCAAGCCTCTCCTCTGGACCTTTCCACCATGACTCTGGCCTGAGGGGAGGGTAGGGGAAGGGGAAGGGTCGGTTGATTTTGTTTGATTATATCTTTCCCATCGTATAATACAGGCTGCTGTATAATACAGGATCTCAATATTTATTGTTGATTGACTTACGGTTTCCTAACATTTGACTGATAAGTGTCATTGAAAACCCTTCTCCAGCCTGAAACTGGGTTGTCCTTCTAAGAGGACCTCAGCTTTAAGATTATTACTCTTTTCTTAAATTTGCAGAAAGGCCCTGGAGATGCCAAATTAATACTGGCAGCTAGTTAAGCTGAGCTTTTCTCACCTTTCTTATCCTACGGCTGTTAAGTTACAGGAAGAGAATTGGGTAATGAAGTTATTGTCTTTGCTTATCCATTGCAAGGGCATTATAATCACCACCTTCTCTTTATGGTTCACAGGTCGAGTTTGAGTGGCTGAGACAGTTTTGGTTTCAAGGCAATCGATACAAAAAGTGCACTGATTGGTGGTGCCAACCCATGACTCAGCTGGAGGAACTATGGAAGAAGATGGAAGGCGTGGTAAGTACATGAAGTCTGGGCCTGTATTATTTTATGGGATGCTGTGCTGTGTACTAATCCTCCATGGCCTAATTTGCATAGGCAAATATATATTTAATTATTCCAAGTTATTGGGTTAGGTTATTCTTGGTAAGGTAATGGCAATAGCCAATTTTGTCAGTACAACCTCAGTTTAATGAATATTTATTGAGTATTCTCTACATATAGAGCAGCGTGCTGGACACATGCTGGGAAGTGGCCATGAAAGGAAAATAATTCAGCAATAATATCTAAAATTCATTTGCATTTTTGTATGCACCAGGCGCTATTCTAAATGTTTTCCCAGTATTAACTTTCTAAATTCTTAAAACAACGCTAGAGGTGTTGAAACTGTTATGGGCCTGAATTTATGGCTGTGAAAACTGAGGGGCAGAGAAATTAAGTGCCCCCCCCAAGGTCACCAGGTAAGTAGAAGAGCAAGATGGAAATGCAGCCTGTCTAGCTCCAGAGCAACCACCATGATCAAACAGTTTCACAAGGAGAGGGACACGAATATCACCAGGTATTATGGTAGCTAAAATGAAATCCTGTAATAGAGATTTAAAAAAAAAAAAACACGGTCCAGGGGAGGGAGTATTAAATTTATACCATTGGAGCCGGGACTGTGGTGAAATGGCAGATGTGGTGTTGGGGGACCTTGGATGGGGAGGAGTGTGATGGGAGGAGGCATTTGGGGAGGACCACTGGGCTCCAGGAACTGTAAAACAAGAGCAGAGGAAGGGAGGTATGAATAGAGCAGGAATGCAGAGGATGTGGTAGGAAATGTAGCTGGAAGGCAAGCCGAAGCCACATGGAGAGCTCGAATTGAGTTAATTTAAATAATAGTAACAATAGCAAACACTTACATGATGCTTATTAAGTATCAGACACTATTCTAAGTGTTTCTATATAACTTCTTTTAACTTTTATGACAACTCCGTAAAGTAGGTATAATTTTTTCGCTCATTTTACAAATGAGGAGATGGAAGCACAAAGGGTTTATGTAACTTCCTCAGTGTCACACAGCTAATAGGTCGGGGAGCTGGGATTTGAACTCAAGAAGGTGGGCTCTAGGGTCCTTGCCTTTCACTACCTCACTGTCCTGCCTCCAAAGAGTTGAATCTGCAATGTAGTGGAAGAGTGACAAAAGCCTGCTAAACTCTAGAGGTAGTATCACTGCACAGAATTTGAAATGTGCTGGAAACAATGAACTAATCTGCAAAAATAGATAGCTATTGCTGATCCCTATTTTATTTTATTTTTTAAGCCACTTTTTTGAGGCGTGATTGATATACAAAATGCTATACATAATTAATGTGTACCACTTGAGGTTGGAGGTAAGTGTACACTGAGGAAACCCTCACCTCAATCTGTGCTATAAATCTATCCATCATCTCCAAAAGTTTCCTTCTGCCTTCTTCTTCTTAGTATTATTATTATTGTTATTGCGATAAGAATACTTAACAGAGTATCAACCCTAATCTTTATTTTATAATAATGAATATATCCAGTCACAACCCTGAAGTCCCCAGTTTAGAAGTCTGAGTCAGAATCCAAAAGTCTTTGCTTTCCAGACATCTCAAATCTTTAAACCATGCCTTTTTGTGGGTATATGTCTAAGGAAGGAATGTCATAATCTTTCTGTTAATATATTAACAGTATTACAAAAATTGATTTCTCTGAAGACCTGAGTCAATGCAAAACTGAGCATTGGAAACTGAATTGGAAGTAATGAAAAGTCTGTGCATAAATCTCCTTAATTTTATGCCTAAACTAAACCCGTATTGAGTATACTCCATTTTTATGGGATGTATTTAGATAAAGGTAGCTTCAGTTTCAGGGAAACTTTTTCTCTGCTACTATATAATTCTGTTTTTGTCCATTTACATATGAGTTAGAATCTCTTTACTTGATGAGCCTTGACTGTAAGACATCAGCTTGACTTTGAAATTGTAATTTGACAACTCTGTGAATTAGAGTTGGAGAACAAGTAAGAAAGGGCCTCTGATTTTGTAAAAAAATATTTTATTGATTGCTTTCATTCAAGAAATTTTTTTTAAATAAAATCTTTGATACTGTGAGCTTACCAGTGATATTCATTATGAATTCATTTAAAAGATTTAGTTATACATGTATTTTTTTTTTTTGTTTGGTGGAGTTGGCACATTAGTTAGGGGGAATATCTTCTATTTCTTTTATAGCTCTCATATAAAAAAATGCTAAAAAGAATAACAACCCCGTGAATTTTCCAGAGCTGGTTTCCTTGCGGTTGGTGTGCCATTCCCAAGTGTTCTGAGGGAAATCAGTGGGCTCAGTGTGATCATCACTAGCAGAGTGAAGGTTTGGGCCAAGATAAAAGGATGGTCCTTCTAAATTAAATTGAAAGCCTTTTAAAATGACTTTTAACAAATTCATTAAAATTTGTTTTTGCTATTGGAAGAGACAGAAGAAAATAATCATTGGCAGGGTCTACACTTCTGTGGCTCTGGTAGTGCAGTGCCAGCTGGTATTTGTGTGCTCAGGGTGGAGTTGGCACTGGCCGGTTAGATTCCTAGTTTGTACCAGCCCACTTCATATTTTTTTTAAGCTGCAAGCAGTAGGGGGCAATGTTGAGCTACTGGTTTGAGGGCCCAGGATGCTAGCCTTTCAGGAAAATGCATACAAACGTACCATTAACTGTCAAGAATTATCCCTGTTGCTTCAAGTTAGCTGTAATCTCCAAGATTCCATAACACAGGAAATCAGTTGTGGGTTAACAAATTCAACAGCAATTTAACATAAAAAGTGCAGTGTTTGGTGCACATTTGGATTCTATAGAATTAGACTAATCTAAAGGGCATTTCTGAATGCATTCACTGTGCTGCCAGGGAATATATTACTCAAAACTATTATCATTTTAGACAAATGATTCTTCTTTATCTTTATGCTTTTTTTTTTTTGAATCATAAAATCATGTGTGTGTGTTGTGGAAAGATTTCTTTAATCCATGCTTTTTGTCCGTTCTGCAACCTAACATCGATCTCTTTTGCTGAGAAAATAAAATACAAAACCTCCGGCAATATGTGCATTACTTTTCCCCTTTTGCTTATGAGTAAAGCAACCTTTGACGGCCCTTGTACGAGAGAAGAGACTTAGCAGGCTGTGATTTCTCTCTGTCTTTGTGTTCGTTTTTTCACTTTGTGGTTGGAAGGTGTAGTCTCAGGAAGGATACAGAAGAATGGAAAATGAGCTTTGAAATCACTTTTCCTCCATTAATGGTAATTGCTTCGCGTGTCATAACCAGTCACATATTTCAGAAAGTTTAGTCAGCTGTCGCTGAAATTCCCCCATCCTCTACTTTCAGCAAGCACCGTTTTTATCACACTGTTTATTCTTGCCATTTCTCTCCCGGAGGATACTTTTACCCTGTGCATGCTCTTGTGATGTAAATGTTAAACCTTATATTTGAATGACATTCTGATAAAATATCACATTTTCCCTGAATATTACCTCATGAATTTATGAGCCATTAAGCCCAAAGCAACATAACCCTTTCTTATAATCCAGGAATTTAGGCTAGCCTTTCTCCGCCCCTTTGCTCCCTATTCAAGAAAGGTATTATAATGCTATAACGCTATTCAAATATTTGTGTTTTCTTTTCTTTCTTTTTCTTTAACCAACCTGCTACCCTCCACACCCCCCATCCAAGATTATTGTATTATGAGGAGACTCTTCAGGATAAGAGAGAGTTACCATTTGAAAGAAGCTGTACAAGCTTTGCTTTCTGGGTAAAGAGAAATATGAAAAGCTGAAATCTCCTGTGAGGTGAGGAAGTTTTGCTGTAGCCAGAGATTCAATGGATAGGCCATTTGTCTCTCAGGGTCTGGTATCGCTCTTTGCAAAACTGACATTTATTTTACCTATAAAAATGTTTTAACACTATCAAATTCACAGTGATTCAGAAAAGAATGCTAGGTGTGAAATCTTCTAAATTGATGACATTTATTCATTTCCTTTTGACCTTAAAAAAAAATGAAGGTCAATTTGGTATAATCCAATGGAAATATTCTAGAACAGTTTCCAAAGTAAACATTTTCGAAAGTACAGATGATTTATATACTAGAGAGAAATTTCTTCATGCTTTTTTTTTTTTTTTTACGGGTTTTTCTTTTGGAAGAGCAAGTGGATCCTGATCGTTTTGAATGTTTTGAATTGCATTTCCTGTCCTGACAGTTTCTTCTGCCTGGCATAGCAACGCATTTGTGTGGCAGTTGGCCTTAATAACCTTTATTGACTTTAGTGGGTAGGAGCCAAGACTGGATTATTTTAATGTATCCGTTTGAAACAGTGTAAAACACAACATATAATTATGTTAGGTAAGCTAAATGTGGCCTATAGGCTACATTTAATTCTACCCATTTATGTTAAAATTTGGCACAGGAGAGCAGAGAGACGTGGAAAATGAGTAGGTGTTTTATTTAATAATGTAGCCAGTTTCTTGTTGTTAAAGTTTTAAGAGAGAAACGTACTTACGAATGTAAAGGTTGTCCCTGACAAATTAGTTATAATAGTTTACTTTCAAGACAAGTCATTCGTTTTCCACTGTCATTTCAGCCTGTGGAAATGGTCTGTGTAAATTGCACGGGGGAGCCCGCCCATTGCTGTGTGGCTCTGTCCTCCTTCGTGTAGGTTACACAGTAACAGCCAGTGATTGAGCTGAGGAGCAGTTTGTTTGTTTTTGGAGAGATTAGTGAAGCTATCATCACAGTGCTTTAGATTACATTCTTTATAACCGAATCCAGGAAGAAGGCTGCTGTCTCATTTGCTGAAATATACACTAAGTAGACCAGTATTTGCTATTGTATTATAGTTCAATTAGCGGATTTCATTTTAAACTTTCTTCTAGGATTAAAGATTTTTGGGGATGTGAGGAAGAAAGTGATATAAATGTGAATGTTAATTTTTTTCACATTAATGGTAAAGTCACCAATTTATATATATACATATATACGATATATGTAACATATGTGTATTTTTCCCCTTCCCTTTAGTGTTAATGTACACACTAAGTTGCATCAGCTACTATAATCCTGTCTCTCGTTTTTCAGGGTTAGCCTTGTGATTTAGGAGCAGAGTATATTATAGTCATTTAGGATCGGGTGTGAGATATCTAGTAGTTTTAAATTTAAATTTAAATTCTCTTTTTTTTTTTTTGAGTGGCTCAAAGATAAGCACAGATTAGAGGCAGGTAAACGGTCACCAGCACCCGATGATTCTGATTCTGGAACAGGTACAGGGACACTGAGTTTTGGAAGCTTTATATTTATCTTTGAAAATCTGAAAAAAAGAAAAAGTCAGTTTTAGCCATAGCCACTTGAAATCTCTGTGTCACATTTTTGATTACCATAAGCACATTCATGGAAGGTTGGTTCTTTCCATTCTCCTCCCTGCCTACCCACCCCCTCCAATTCCCCACAGCTGTATTGTTCTTTCAAAAACAAATTGTCTTCTGGGAAATTTAATATGTAATTTAGCAATGAATTTTTAAAAAGTTATGATTCCATCTTTGATTGTCTTCTGAATTTCTCTCAAGAGTTTTCCATTTTTTTCCCTTAGTTGCTACACATTTAGTAATGAATTAAAAAGAAAAACTGTTGTATATCCTGTCCTTTTGGGGGGAAAATGTACAATTCCAAGAGAATTCAGGTTTAAGCCTCCAAAACAGAATGTGCATCAAAAGCACAAAGGACTGTGTTTATGATTCTCTTTGAAGTGTTTTTGCAACTGGATAAGGAAAATTTTAGAAACCGTCTGATAGTGTTCAGGGTAAATACTTAAACCCCTTTAGAGAATTTCACACACAGATACCATGCAGCAGAAAAAAGGGATACTTATGTTTCTTAAAGCTGCTACAGCCTACAGCTTTGTACTTAAAGACAGAGGTGTTGAATAGAATTCTACTGAGGATACATCCAGTGACAATATCTCCAGGAACATCAGAGCAAACCAGTGGGTAGGACTTTCTGTTTTTAACCCTTGTGTGTGCCGTGTGAGAGTTGAGCTGCATTGGTACCAAGCACTAGGCTGTACCTGGTACATCCCAGGAATGTTAGGAGCTTTCGCGGTGCCTCTGCTCTGCCCACGATAGGAACAAGACTGAAAAAACCGAAGATGGTGAGACAAAGCGACAGGAGCTGGGAATTTCCAAGTGAAAGCCTGGCCATCTCTCTTAACTCTTGTTTGTGTGTGGAGAGAAAAACTGGAATAAACAGCCAAGGTTTCTATTTTAGTCTTGGTTTCAGAGGATGTGGCTACATTTTGCCAGCCTTTGATTAATATGTGCGTGTGTGCACGCACACACACACACACGTTTCATACATTCTATATCTAAAGAAAAAAATCGATGAATTCTGTTGTTTTAAATAATTTTCACTACACTGAAATTCAGATCGAGATAAAGGTGTGAAGACCCTACTGCTTTTTCCGGGGTGGGGGGGGGGGTGCTAGTTTAGCCTCAGCTGCTGGAATTTATTTTAGATTGCTCTGACTAGCAGACCATCATAGCATTTCACGTGCGAATTCAGAAACCCTGGTGCCAGATTGGGGTGTCAGGAATTTCCATTTTTCCTGGAAAAGATGTAACATAAAACAAACGTGTACCTTATTTCCTCTAGCTTTTTTTGGAGGGAGGGCTGGGGTTGGAAGGACTAAATTCAGCTCTAGTCTGTCATTTACCTTATTGTAAATACCTTTGAATATCCTGGAAGAATCTCAGCCTAGAAGAATGAAGTAGTGTTAAAAAAAAAAAATCACACACCTGCAGTTTTCAAAGAGAAGTAAGATTTCCAAAGGATGTTATGCCACTTATCTGGAATATTATCAAGATGTTAGGACCTTTTTTTCCTAAGTTGGTTAATGAATGGGTCTCTAAAACTGTGACATTCTGAATAATATTGTTATAAAGATCAAATGAGAAAGTTGATAACATTTAAAATACACATACACGCAAGACATCAGCAGTATTGATTTTAGAAGGAAATGTGAGCAGTCCCCAACTTAGGAACCCTTCCTTCAAGGTCATGGGACTGAGTCTCCCTTAGTGACAAGACCCCTTCCCTTTCCTTTCCTCATTCTCTTCCTTTAGAACTGGGGTTCAATCCAGGAGCTAAAGGGACTCACAACAATTTGGAATGCAGCGCTACTCTTGTAATGTTTCTATCCACTGTGGTTTAAATACTTTGGGAGGCTGGGCTGGGAATCTTTCCACATTTTATAAAAATGTCTCTATGGAGAAATGTGCTCCCAGTGCCAAAAACCGACTTACCAAAGAGCTCTGGGAGCACATTAAATCCGCCCTGCCATGCCTTAAGGGTAACATAACCACCAGCCTGCTCTCTCCTCATTGACATCTGCAAAACAGTGACACTTTTTTTTAACCAAAGGAAACTGTGTTATATTGTTTTTTTTTCTGTATTCCTCAAAGTATCTCTGCAATCATTTATAGGTGATATTTTTAATATCTTTTCCCTAACAAGTAAATTGTGATTGACTTCTTTTCTTTTTCTTTCTTCGTTGTTGTTTTTTTTTGCATTTTCTTTACACAATCTCAGCCCATCTGGAACCACCTGTGACAGTCTGAGTTGTAAATTTTTCCTTGATGTGTATAAAAAATCTCAGACAGATAATCTCCTACTCATTTTTGATTGATTGACAAAATTAGCCTTCAAGTAAAAATCTGGGCTATTAGGGCAATATTCAAAATTAAGTTTCAGTGTTTTAGATATATCTGCTTTGGTTATAAAGACTTAGAGCTTGTAGTAGCTTGATAATATATAGCCCTCTTACTTAAATATTATTAATTTAAATGAGAAATTATGACATACTCAGAATTATGCATCAGATGTTCTTTCACAGATATCGGGGGATTAAGAGGTTTTGTATTTTATTTAAGGACATAAACTTTTAGTGCAGTCAATAGTGAATTTTTTTAAAGGGTAAAAGTGGTGGGATATGCCAATGTATGTAATAAATTAATATTTTCTTGATACTGAAGTCTCATATTCTGGGGCACCTGAACGTTGATTAAAAAAGGTGGGCAGTATTCAGCCATCCAGTAATAAGTATCTCAAGTTTAACGTATCTAAAACCAAACTCTTGATTCATATAATCTGCCAGTCTTTCCCCCGTTATTTCACAGTTTAATAATTTGAACTGTCTGGTTGCTCAGCCTGAAATCTTGGAGTCCTCTTGATTTATCAGCAAATCCAGTTAACTCTCCTTTCAAAATATACTCATGATCTGACTGCCCTTCCCCACCACCTGTGCTACCACGTTGGTAAGAACCACCGTCATTTGTGGAAATAGCCTCTTAACCAGCCTCCCTGCTTCTTCCACCCTGTATCTACCTGTCAGACTGTTTCTGTAAAATACAGGTCGGGCTCAGCCTGGTGGCTCACACCAGTGATCCTAGCACTTTGGGATGCTGAGTAAGGGGATTGCTTGAAGCCAGGAGCTTGAGACCAGCCTGGGCAATAGTGAGACCCTGCATCTACAAAAAATCTCTTAAAAATTAGCCGTGCATGGCGGCATGTGCCTATCGTCCCAGCAACTTGGGGGCGCTGAGACAGGAGGATCACTTGAGGTTGCTGTGAGACATGATGATACCACTACACTCCAGCTCTGGGAACAGAGTGAGACCCTATCTCAAAACAAACAAACAAACATACAGTTCAGGTCATTTTACTTCCCTGGTCCAAACCTACTGTCATGTTCGGAAATCCACCTTTCTTGCAATGGCTCAGAGCCCTGCAGGATCAGTCCACAGCCCCGACCCCCTTCATTTCTCCCCTCCTTCCCCTTGTCCACTAGCCGCCTTACTGCATTTAGAACATCCCCAGCTCCCTCCTGCGCACAGGGTCTTTGCATGTGCTGTTGCCTCCGTCTGGAAAATTCTTCCCTCTGCTATTTGCAGGACTCACTCCCTCGCTTCGTTCAAGTCTCTGTTCCTGTCGCTCTGTGGAGAGAATTGCTCTGTCCAAGCACTCTCCCATTCTAGGAGTGCCCTGCCCTGCTCTGCTGTGCTCCCAGCACCCTCCTCCACCTGCGGTCACCTTATGTGTTTGTATATGGTCTGCTTCTGCCTAAGATAAGCCCCATGGAGGGCAGCAGGGACTTGGTCTGTTTTAGTCACTATTCTTTCTCCAGCTCCTAGAACAGCATCTGGTACACAGTAGGTACTCAACACATGTTTGTTAAAGGAAGGTGTTGATGTGAGGTCAGTGTTCTAGTCCTGCCTTTCTTCCTACCCATGTCCATCAGTGTGGCCCTTAATAAATTCTTTTTAACTGTCTGCATTTTCCTAAAATATTACTTTCTGCTTAACAGGAATATTTTTGGGTTAGTTTTATTCTCAAACAAACATAGCCCTTCACAACAACACCCTCAAAACATCTTTAACTTCTTTTTTTAAAGTAATAATATGGAGGGCACAGAGGAATGTCCTGTTTTATGCCTTTGGCATTCGTAGCTGAGAAGATTGAGCAATCACTGGCAAACTACTTATGCAAATACGGAAAATCTTCTTTTATTTTTTTAATGAGAGGAATAAGTAGGTTATTAGTTTCCCAGAGTAGCAATGTTGCTAAAACTTAGAATTGTAGTGTTTTGTCTCATTTGTTGGCATCCTTCATATTTTAGATTTCCCTATTCTTGAAAAGTTTAAGAAATTGTCATAAAATTAAATGACTTCCCCCAAAAAGCTTGGACTTTGTTGTTACTAATTTTCAAAATTATATAGAGAAAGCGGCATGGACTGGACAGGTTTTGGGCACAGAACTAGGGGGGTCCCTGAGGAATAAACTGACTTCCGCTAGACAAGCTGCAAACTGATTAAAATATTTATCATCCTTTGGGTATGCAATAGCTTTTGATGATGGAAGGCATATTAATATTCATCCTTGCTGCTTGTCTCCACTTCAGACAGCTCCCAGGAAAGGATGTTCAAATGACCAGTTTTCTTTCCTCACCAGGAGTCCTTGAGACCCAGTACAGCTTGGAACCAAGAAACGCCTTGTGATGTGATTGAGCTTTTCCTCTGGGGGACAGAAATGGGGGAATATAAACCAGGAGGGACCTTTGCACTGGAAAGCTTTAAAGGCTTACTGCTTTCTCACAGGAAGTCTTTTGCTAGAACAAAGGAAAAAGTTTGGTCATAATTTTATAAGCACCGGAACTACTATTGCTCTTTGAAGCAGACGTTGCTCCTTAGGTGAAGTCAGAGTGTCGAAGCCTTATAAAGGATTTTGATGTGCATTGCCACGGGAGGCTGAAGACTTTTATTCCAACCCCACTACTTTGTTGAGGAAGAAGCAGAGAAAGCAGTTGTGTTTGCTCAGGTCTTCTGCCTGGTTGTGCCCTTTTGTCCCAAGACAGAGTTTAAATGCATATGGTGTCCATGTAGCTTGGCATAAGTAGCAAAGGTGGCCTGCTGGGGTTCTCAGGGTCTGTCTTTTAATTTTTTTTTTTTCCTTTAATGGAAAAAAGAATCTGGCTTTATTAATTCAGTTAATTAAGCAGCATTGTTTTCTGTCTAGATCAGAATAGCCTGGATTACATTTTTGGGTGCAAATACAAGCTCTGAAAGAACTTGATCTTTTTATTAAGCCATCTGAAAAACTCGGAAGTTGAATAGAATATTCTCATAAAAGGGCAATATGTTAAGACCCTTAAAAGTTTTCATCTTTTAAATCTGAAAATTCAGAATCCTTCCCATTTGCATTTCAGTTTTTATTATTCTACATGGCTAAGATATTTTTATGAATGGCAACTTTAAAAACCAGACAAAAATTGTATTTGAAATCTATTTTAATATAGTCACATTTGAAGAGAAATGTTCTTTCTTCATCCCAGTCATTTATTCATACATCTGCTCCGCTTTGTACAGATACATGTGAAGTTATACAAAGAGCTGGGCCTTATGTCTCCCAGGTTGATAAGGCACCAGGCGGTGAGCAATTCAGAGAAGAAAGTCAGAGGGGAAGAGCAGATTCTGACAATCCCCTTTGGGAATAGAAAGGACTTTGATAGTTGGAGATGGGTGGAGGGTATTCAAAGGTGGCAGAAGCAGACACCGTAGTAGGAAAACCCAAGTTTGCTCACAAACTTGATTAGACTGGATGGAATTTGGTGTTCGTGTGAGTCCAGCAGTGAAAGATAAAATTAGGAAGATTAACAAGGACATTTTTTTTCTAATGCATTTCTTTTTAAGGGACACTGCTTTGACCCCTTAATGACTAGCTTCCTATCAAAGTCATGGGAAGCAAAGTGCTAAACATGTACAACTAAAATTAAAATGAAAACTGTTTCATTATCTTGCATTTGCAAAAGTTGTACTTGAGAAACAAGTCAACTGCTATTAGTTGCACTAATTTCAAGACCTGTCTGCATCATGAAAACAGTAAGCAAGCAACTTCGTACATCTTCAGAATGAGAATTACAGATGAGCTTAGGTGTTTTTCCTGCCAAGATATTTTTCTCTCATAATTTGAACACCAGCTTAGTTGTTTTCTACTGGTCAGAGGCAGGGCTTCCCATGTGTGAACCACCGATGATTCTCTTCCGTGTTTAGAAACCTTAGGTGTATTTCATTTAATTTTTGCTATTGGAATTGTGGCTTGGAGGAAATGACATCTCCAACTGCCTCTTGTCTAGGTGATTGTCTTATCACTATCACTTGCATAAAAGTATTTTGAAATACAGCCAAAGTGTCGTTCATGAGTTATTTGATTTGGTTCAGGATGGCAGGTGTGGTAATCTGTCATTTCCACTGCTAATCTAGAGTGGTTTCTTTCCCATACATATCTCCCCATTCTTCGGCTATAATAATAGCACCACATTAGTGATTGTGCACTCTGTGCTGTCTGTATTTGCCCTGGCACTGTGGCGTGTCAGTCACACCAATGGGAAGACTGAGTGAATGTTCGAAATGTAAATGGTGGCTGTTCATTCTGGTCTCTCCCACCTTTGCATGTAGATTTCTACTAGACTCACTTTTTTCCCCTCTTTGCATTTCTTTTGTTTTCCAATGACTGGTTTTATTACTTCTAAGGCACAAGATGTTAATTCTTGAGTGATTAATAACTCTCTGTTAGTTCTTCAGACTTAGGCTTCTGCAAGATTGCCTTTACTTTGATTCTGCTTAGGAATCTAAGGTGGTGGGGGTAATTCTCCTTATATATTAGTGGGATGGAGAAGTGATATTATGGGGCTACTGTTTCATTTTACCAGAGACCCTTAGGAGAGTCGTACCAGAGGAGCACTTCCCTGGAGAGCAAATGGGCTTCAGGCTTTTTAGAATGCTTTCTTCTTTGATATCTCATTATTCCTCATAATACCAGAGAAACAGATAACTTAGGTGTAGTCGTATTGGACATTACCTAATTTCTTTCAAGGACTGGAACATTTATCCTGTGCTCTTTGTTTATTCGGTACTACCCTAGTGGTGCGCAGCTGCTGGGCTCTGATGAGCTGAGGTCCAGCTGCCTTGGAAAGCTGGAACGTCACTGTTGGAAGGGACCTGGGAGGTGATTATCCCATTATCTCATTCTCTCCCTTTATGGAAAGGAAGGGCTCAGGAGGTTGTAGAGGCTTGTCTGGGAGCACAGAGCCAGGTAATGGTGGATACAGAACCCAGATTTCTCAGTTCCCCGTTGAATATTTTCTACCCTTCCCCAAATACCCCAGTGGCTGTGCCTTCTCCGATGCTTTTACTAACTTTCAGTTGTACGCTAGTAGCAAAATACGACAAACTGAATGTTTCTCTGGCACTTTTTCTCTACCCTGTGTGGACCTGGCATATCAAAATTAGGCTGCTTGGTGTAAGATGGACAATGACTTTGGCTCCGTCAGGACCCCTTCCTCCTCCTCTAACAGCATCCTGATGTCGCCATGCCGAACCACTTCCTTCCTGGCTGTAGGGTGAGGTGCTTCGTCTTAGGCTGGCTACCCCAGGGGCGTGCAGCCTGAGGTGGGCCTTTCAGGTGAGCTTGCCCGGCACTGTTTGCTTACCTAGGCTCGTGGCGCGGGATGCACAGGGTATAAAAGCATCTACAGTGACAAGTGTCTTTTCCCGCTCACGCCACCAGCCACCCATTTCCCTTCCCCAGAGGCTAATACTAATCCCAGTTTTTTGGTTTTTTTTTGAGACAC
>CAUYSK010108593.1:0-12781 GCA_963575035.1 Avahi laniger
TAGTCCCAGCTACTTGGGAGGCTGAGGCAGTAGGATCGCTTGAGCCCAGGAGTTTGAGGTTGCTGTGAGCTAGGCTGACGCCACGGCACTCGCCCCAGGCAAGAAAGTGAGACTCTGTCTCAAAAAAAAAAAAAAAACAAATGGAAAATAGCAAATGTTGGTGAGGATGTGGAGAGATTGGAACCCTTATGCACTGTTGGTGGGAATGTAAATGGTGCAGCCACTGTGGAAAACAATATGGATGTTGCACAAAAATTAAAAACGGAATTACCATATGATCTGGTACTTTCACGTCTGGGTATATACCCCAAAGAATTGGAAGCAGAGCCCAGAGAGATATTTGTACACCCATGTTCGTAGCAGCATTGTTCACAATAGCTAAAATGTGGAAGCAACTCAAGTATCTGCAGACAGATGAAAGGATAAACAAAATGTGGTGTATCCATACAAGGGAATATTATTCAGCCTTAAAAAGGAAGGAAATTCTGACACATGCTACATGGAAGAACCTTGAGGACATTATGCTAAGTGAAATAAACCAGTCACAAAAGAACAAATATTATATGTTTGTATTTACATAAGGTACCTAGAGTAGTCAAATTCATAGAGATGGAGAGTAGAATGGTGTGGCCAGGTGCTGGGGGAGGGAGGGAAGAACAGGAGTTACTGTCTAATGTTACAGAGTTTCTGTTTTGCAAGATGAAGACTTACGGAGATGCATGGTGGTCATGGTTGCAGAACAATGTAGATGTACTTAACACTACTGAACTGAACACTAAAAATGGTTAAGATGGTAAATTTTACATTGTGTATTTTACCATAATTTTTTTAAAAAGAGATAAAAACCAGTATATAGAATCCAAAGGCTAGAATGTCAGCACAGCTGGTGCTCTCCGTGCCAACCACCTTTGTCCTAAAGCTTTAGCAGCTCCACAACAGGAGAAGATGCCACTTAAGAAAAAGGCCAACCCTCTCCACTCATGGCCCAGAAGTGCCAGATTGCCTCCATGATTCTGCCTCCACTGTGACAGGCAAAATGCAACTGAATGTCTTGTTTGTGAATACGGGGACTGAGTCACCTGCAATGAGTGACCCATGTCAAGGTCAGAGTAGAGGACTGCCCCATTCATAGGACGAGGCATTGCTGATTCTTTAAATTCTATTCCCAGCTCTCTTTTCACAGACATAACACACTCCCGCAAAGCTCCAAGGGGACGGAGCGTGGGTTAGTTTGCTAGGGCTGCCATAGCAAAGTGCCACACACTGGGTGGTGTAACCAGGAGAAATCTCTTGTCCCATAGTTCTGGAGCTCAGAAGTCCAGGAATAAGATGTCAGCAGGATTAGTTCCTTCTGAGGGCCGAGAGGAACCCGTCTGTGTCTCCAACCCGGCTTGGTCGGCTCGCTGGCATCGTCATCGCTTCCTGGCCTGTAAGAAGCACATCTCCATCTCTGCCTTCACTTTCACCGTGTCCAAATGTCCCCGTTTTATAAGGACTCCAGTCATGTTGAATTAAGGGCCTGCCCTACTTCAGTATGACCTCATCTTTAATTATATCTGCAATGTCTCTATTTCCAAGTAAGGTCACCTTCTGAGGGACTGGGGGTTAGGACTTTAACATGAATTCTGGGGGGACACAATTCAATCCATAATAGGCAGATTCCTGCAGGATGCCAAAGCCTCCCGGGGAAGTGTCTGAGAATTTGGAACTTGCTTCTGGCGTCCACAGCCCTTCCCATTAAGTTGCTCCCCTTACCTGTCTAGGGACCACCTCTCCCATACCAAACTCCATAAGGGGTACCTAGAATCATGGCTACTTCACCACCCGCCATGGTCAACGTGACTTTCCAGTTAATCATCCACTTCGTAGATTATCTTGGGCCCTTGCTGTTCTTCCTCACTCACTCTGTCCCTTTTGGTCATTTAAGAGCTTATCTGTATCTCCACCAGTAAGAGAAGAGAAAAAACAAGTCAGCCCCTTAACTAATTCTGATGCAAAGTGTGTAGTAACCAGCTTTGAAATTAGTTTCTAGATGAGATTTATTTTGGGAACATCTATGAATTTTAATTGCTGCTGTATCTTTGTTATCCAACAGCAGAGCCAGTCAAGTATGGTCTGAGCAGCTCAGCAAGCATCTAAATGGAATGCCTGGGATGCAGCCAGCAGAGCTTGTTTGTGAGGGAGTGGGAGTGTGGAATCAGCAAACTGGCTGCTCCCCAGGGTGTGGAGCCCCCGTCACCTGGCTCTGTTTGTGATCCAAGGGTTGAGGGTTTACCCACGTTATGTCACTGAATCTTCATCAGTATATGCTCAGGTACATATTTATGCCCCCATTCGACAGACGAGGAAACTGAAGCACAGACCAGTTAAGTGATTTACTCTCTCCAATTTGTAAAACGCAAAACAGAGATTCAGATCCTTGTCTGCCTTCCAAGCTCTAGTTCTGAACCAGCTTGTCTTGCAGACGAACCTCCCCTCCCCTGTACCGCGTTCCAGAGTCCACCTTAAAACACTATAATGGAGATTGAGATGATTCCGCCTCATACAGGAGGATTTTTTTGAGGGATCTGCTGGGTTAAGGGGGTCTAAATATTGTTCCATTTTATTACAAGTTACCAGAATTTATAAGCAATACACTGCCCATTTTGTACTAATAAAACAATAGTGTTACTACTTTAAAAAACGCATCCGAGAAAGGTTTTTTCCCTTGCCTTGTTTTCACAAATACCCATTAGGTTAGTCAGCTTAAGAAAGGCCCCGTTTCTAACACAGTATGTTACAGCAAGCTGCGTAGACAGCCACTTAGCTCTGCCATTCTTAGAAGCCCTCCTAATCCTTAAACATGCTTGGCTTAGGTTGGTACCAGTGACCATTGATGGGTTTAACAAGGACACGACTGGAAGCATTTTCCACTTATTAAAGTTTATTAGGTACAAAGAAATGAATCTGCAGAGGGAGACATCAATAAATATAAAATACATGTGAAACACCGGGGCGGTCACGGACGACAGTGTCAGTGGGAGTGCGTGAGGGTGGCAGGGGTCTCCGCCACTCAGACGCCTCCACGTGTGAGTTCACGGTCGAGGAACCTTCCCACCCCGAGGAACTCAGCGCCCCAGCACGAGCTCAAGGGTTGTGAATTCAGCGATAGGTCTCGAGGAGAGACGTGATGCCAGATTCCTGAGATTTCTCCCTAATTGCCGTTTTTGGTTTCTGCTCCGTTCCTTCCCTCTGTCCTTAAATGGTTTTATTTTTAATTTCTGTCTCAGCCCTACGGAACATGAATGTATAAACACCTCATCAGGGCGGGCAGTCTACTCTGAAGGTGGAATCGCCTTTGTCTAGGGCCTTCTTAATCATGGTAATTAAAACGTTTGCAATTATTCTACACCACTGGGAGGGCGGTGGAGTGGATGCTGTTACAATAAAGAAATTCTGACCTTTTGGAAACCTAGAACCAACAAATCAGTTATGCCCAGAGCTGATGACCTGCAAAAGCTTATTTTCCATGGATTTAACTGTTGCAATTTGATTTGATTCATTCCCCAGGGAAGGGAACTTGACCCTGGTTTGCTTGCTTCTATCTGGAACGAGAAAGTGCAGCACTGATGTGTTAACAGGACTCCATCTTCATGTTTACTCCAGACAACCCCTAGGTGTGTGTGGTCACCTTTGCCCACACCCTCCTAACAGCCTGCCTTTCTGGATGGCTTGGTCTGGACACGAGATCCTTCTGGTGCGAGCGCCTGAGTGGGTTGTTCCAAAACAAACATTTTTCACTGGTCTCCCTCCTCCTCCCCCAATATCCTTCAATCTACAGCTATTTGGAGCACAGTCCAGGGATCAGTCTGTTTCCTATTTTCTCTCCTTCCTCTGTCAAGCCTTCCCCCACCAAAGAGAGGGAGCATTTGGGGTCAGGCAGCAAACAACAAAAACACACTCCACTCCCCTGCTGGCTCAATGAAAGAGTGTGAGGGGCAGTCCCAGCCAGCCTGACCCTTCCACACTCTGGCGGCTGGGCTTGCACCCACCTCTCTGGCAGAGGCGGCCGCTGTGAGGGAATGAACAGGGAGCTGTCGGCCAGTGAGGTTCTCCTTTAGCTCAGGGGACACCAGGTTTTGCCTGATGGGTGGTTCCAAGGTTCCTAAAGGTGGGGATGTGGCAACAGATTTTTGAAGCAGGTATTTCATGAGCTGTTTCCTTCTATACTTTTTCATATCATATTTTCCATGGAAATCCCACACTCGAAGTGGAGGCAGCGGGGGAGACCTCTGAGATTGAATTAGTACTTGACTATAATGAGTTGTGTATGTTTTTAACCTATAGTAAAACAAATACCGAAATCTCATAAAGCTGACCTTACCCTGGCTACCAGGATGGGGCTGAGAACTTGGAGGGGACAGGAGGAAAGTGACGGAGACCTGGGCACTAGGGACACTGTAAACAGTAAGAGCATTGGCTACTTGTAGGATTGTTCAGTGACAAAAGGGGCCCTGCGGTCGGCATTGGAGGGGCTGAGCCCACTCTTGCCTTTACTTTGTGATATATTTACATTAGGCAGCGAAAAAACATCCCTGTACTGCAAAACGGAGGCGAGATGTGGCATCTCGTTCACTGGAGGCTGCGTGGCATTGTCTGGGTGTGGGGGACACACTACTTCCTCTGAGCTGCGTCATTTGTAAGGCATTATTTGGTTTGATCTTGCAGTTGGTGCGATGAGAATATAAAATCATGCCAATAAGAAGCCATTGTGGATACTTCAGACTCTGGGACTCCTGCAAACTAAGGATGCTCTAAAAACAGTTCAGAATCTAGAAGGGGCCAGCCCGAGAGCATATTCACAGTCACGGAATGGGCCTGTGCGGGGAGGGACAGGCTTCTATCTGTACTGACATACGAGTGCCAAAATGTAAAAATTGGTGGGTGTTCTTAAAAATATTACTCAAATAAAAGTCGACTAAAATACTGCTTTGAAGCCCGTGCAAACCACGTATTTACAATAAATGAATGCTCTATTCAGAGCCTGTATGTCAACTGAATTACAGCTGGAGCATGGTGGAGGGGTCTGACATGTTCTCCTGGGGGTGCCTGTCCTGCAGTCTGGAACCCAGGACCGTGGCTTCATCTGTCTTCTCACCGGAGAGTCTTCAGAGATAACTGCGGAAACAGGACAGAACATTCCTGGGTGGGGTTAGAAGACTCTTGCACACAAGACCCCCGCCTTCCCCCCAGGGCTGCACTGCAGCTTCTCCTCGTTCATGCAAGGCTGCCAAGGTAGGGGAGACGCATACGCAAGGAGCTGATTTTTCTCAAGGGGTCGTGGTAGAAAAGGGATGCAATGGGATATGTAGTTGATGGTATGTGCGGACCTGATGCTGTCTGATAAACATTTGTAGGGCCAAGTATCAGTAATTCACTTGACAGCAATTCACTTCAAAGAATTTGCTGAAGATCCAGAGTCAAGGCAATGAAAAAGAGAGAAAGGAACCCAAGATTTCCAGTCCAGGGCTCCCCCACACACACTGATCACTATATCCGCAAAAGAAGACAGCACGCCGGAGGTTACTATTTACAATGTCTAGAACTCAGTGATTTCTCTGAGTGATTGCTTTGTGTTTCACTGCAGTGAAAATGAATTAAGATGTATCCAGCGAGACATAAAGAAGATCTTTAATGTGAAATGCCCGGAGGAGACCTCACAGTCCTTCCCTGACCACACTATTATGGACAGAGGTCAAAACCACCAGTCTCAGGTGATTTAGGTGTATGTCTGCCATGAGACTGAGAACAAGGTGTTGCCACACTGATGGTGAGGATGACTCTCGTCCCTGGAGACTGACATGCCAGGAAAAGCAGTGAAGTACAGGGGAAGGAACTCCGGACAAGGGATCAGAAGGTCTGGGCATTGTGACATTGGGCAAGTTCTCTTCAACCTTCTGGAGTGGTTTTCTTTTCTGCAAAAATGGCTTTACAAAGGTATCTCTCCAGCTTCCATCACAGGGTTATTAAAAGGGTCAAATGAGAACATATGCAAGCTAGCCCAAAAATGTAAAGAGCCAGGTAAATATAGGGGACTGTGATTATGATTACTACCATATTTTTCTGATCACAGGATAATATATTCATTGCAGAAAATTTGGAAATTGCAGAAACACAAATAAGAAAGTAAAAATCAGCTATAATCTTCTAAAGTGAATGCATATCAATGATTTTTTCCTCCAATTTTTTTACACCTTTGTCTGTCTCATAGAAATCTGAAACAGGAGGTGGCCAGTGCAGGACTGAATATGATTTCAAAGAAAACAAAGGACTTTTAAAGATGAGATCTTATCACATGCAGTGGGAGATGTCATCTCTGCCTGGGTCAGAAAACACGTCTGTCCAGGTTCCCCTGGGTGAGACGAAGGGTGTTTCTTCAAAGAATGTCTTGTCGCACCACGCCTGTCTGGCTTCCCTTCTAGCTCTGTCAATTTCTTGTAGCCACCAGGACTTGAACTGTGACTAAATTTGGTCAAAATCAATTATAATAATATAGACCAGGGTAAAACTCCAAGGCTACTGAAAGAAACCATGTATTCTATTGATGAGAGAGAACAGTGAATTATGTTTTATAAACGTTGTGAGTTTTTCTTGCAAGCCTTCCTAAGCAGGGCAGGTGGGGGGTGACACGGATGATTGCTGCAGAAAGACTCCAAAGGGCTTCTGAGTTGCTAAATTTGCTTCTATATGTGGTGGTCGTTCCAGGGAAGCCCCCATTCATCCTTCACGATTTTGACATTATGAGTGTTTCATTCTGGCTTGAAACAAAGGCACACCAGATGGCTTTCCCTGAGGAAAAGCAGTCTGAGGAAAAAGGTTAAGCTGTTAAGGAGAGAGCACACCCTCAGCATTTCTGTGCTCCCTGAGGAGAAGTCCTGGCTTTACTTTCAGACACCAGAGAGATGTGTTACCTGAGAATTTCTGCCTTTGATGTCGTCAGAGCTCTGCGTGGCTGCCTCAGCCTGGAGCCAGGGACCGGGTGTACGGCCTGAAAGAAACAAGAACCATTTCACTGTCTATGAACCCAGGGACTGGCTGTGCATGCTTCACAGAGAAACTTTCGTTAAACCAGCACTTAAAGCAACGGCAAAGGAACAAAAGGAAACGTGAGCCCATCCTCCTGAAACCTCCGGGCTCCTGGCCCTAGACTGCGTGTTTCCACCCCCCGTCTTCTATGTCAGAAACCGCGGATGCTGAGGAGTCAGGTCTAATACACTGTGAGGAGAACAACTTATTAAGGCCTAGCATCTGCATGCGTGTTAAGGGGTTATGTACTCAAAACACACCACCATCTCCAGGTCTGCTGAGGGATGATTAAAAGGTTGGTTAGAAAAGTAAAAGCAACTGCTGATATAAACAGGACTTGTGTTTCATGAAGATCCAAATCATCCTCTAAAATACATTATGTTTAAATATTATACAACTTATAATGCATATGAATATATTCTCGGTGAAGAATTCAAAGAACACAGAAGAAGATAATGAAAAAAAAACCCCAAAGTTCCCTCTGCCTGTCTCTCCCCTAATCTCAATTTCCTATCCCCTATTTCCACCACGGCTAAAAGTTTAGCGTTTATCCCTCCAGATTTTTTTTTTCTTTTTGGCATTTACTTACATATATTTGCATATATACAGATATATGGTTTGGTTGGTCTACCCAACTTTTAAATCTACATTCCCAGGTGTTCCAGCCGAACGGTGTCTCCTGGGATCTCCTCTGCTGCGTTTGGTACGAGACTTTTCTGTTTCTGTCCTGAATAAGGCATTCAATAACCATGTCCCAAAGTCCCCAGAACAATCTAAGTTGCTGTGCTACTTAAAAAGTGATATGAAAAGCATAAATGTTCATCACAGAAAATTTAAAACAATGCAAAACAAATAACCTATGTTTAACAAAAGTTTTTAGTTAATACAGGGTTCAGTGTCAAATGACGGCTTACTAAACAGCTGTTTGAACGTTTACAGAGACTTCTTTTGGGAAGATGAAATTGCATAAATAGAATGACCTCAACTATTTTTAAAATTCATCAAAAAATCCATAAATAATATACTAAAATGGGTGGCAGAATAATATACTAAAATGAGTGGCAAAATTACCATTTTAAAAAAACACTTTTCAAATTTTCTTCAGTGAACATATGTAAATCATTATAAACAAGGTACACGTTTTTAAACAAACTATCATGTAGAACAGTATCTGAAACTTTTAAAACATTAATCAAATGGACACTGTCATTTTCATTAAAAAATTTTTTAAATTAGTGAGTGCACTTGTTCTAGAATAAAGATATTTTGGACCAAGACAGAGGCAGTGCCAGATTTTTAGCCAGTTTATTAACTGCGTAAAAAGACATAGATATACAACCCTGATCTAATTTCATATGAGAGGATAACCTTGGAAATTATTGTTCTTAGATTTAAGAAACTCCTGTCTTCTACAGAAAAACCTTCTAGGCCAGAGTTTTGCACCCTTGGCTTTATTAACATTTTGGACTGAATAATTCTTCATTTGGGGGCTGTCCTGTGTGTTGCAGAATGTTTAACAGCATCCCTGGCCTCTACCCTCTAGATGCCGGTAGCATGTCCACGCCCACTTGTAACAATCAAAAAATGCCTCCAGACGTTGCCAAATGTCCCCTGGGGGGCAAAATCGTCCCTGTTTGGGAACCACTGGGCAATAAAACAGGCTTCACCATAGGTAAGCAGTTCCCACCAGTTCTCATAAATATGAACAATAGCAGAGAGGTTAAAAGAGAATCAATTTCTTCATTAAACAGAAAGGGAAACTCTGTGTCTTATTATATATATATATAAAAATTTACTCCTACTAGAAGTGAGTGTCCGGGACTTAGGGTTATTTAGAGTACTTTTAATCCAACTATCTCCTTAGAGGGATTTTCCCTTGTGAGATGCCACTAGAATCTCTTAGAATTTAAAATGTAGAGCTATTCTGCTGAAGCAGCCCTTCACACACGGGCTGCTATCCCACAGAAGGGTGTTCCAGAGTCACCAAAACAGTGGCTTCCAAATTTGCGGCACTGTAACTCCTAGTAAGAAATAGTGTTTACCTCTCTCCCCAATCTCAAGCACCTACTGCTCCTCCAGAGCAGACTGAGTAAACGTTGTTGCTGTCTCCTATCAACAGATGGCCCCTCTCCCCTCCCATTAAAATAGTTGAGGCTACAAAAGTGGTTGAAAGAGCTGCTTGGTACAGAGTAGCC
Source organism: Avahi laniger (assembly GCA_963575035.1). Taxonomy (NCBI): domain Eukaryota; kingdom Metazoa; phylum Chordata; class Mammalia; order Primates; family Indriidae; genus Avahi; species Avahi laniger. The sequence goes on from CAUYSK010108593.1 coordinate 9,261, forward strand.
TGCTATGAAAGATTCTCTACGCAGAGGGGCTTAAAGAAGAAAAGTGCTCGGGCTGAACCAGAAGGAGCCGGGAGGCCAAGCTGGCTTCCAGCCTTACATTTTGTCATTTGTAAATCAAGCCACCCCTGTATCTGTTTTTTCCAGGCACAGAGAGATTTTCATGTCAGAAAACAAAAATCCATTTTGTAGCCAAGCAACAAGAGGATGAACACTGCAGTACTTGGAGAATGTCCCAAAGGATTTCCAAGCCTGGCTGCCTGTGGGAGCAGGGTCTCTGTGAGAGCCTGGGTAGGTCGCCTACCAGCCCTGGGTGTGGTTCCTGTGAGCCAGGAAGGCGGCTTTGGGAAAAGGTGGGCTCCTATGAGAAGCAGAGCTGTCGGCTCTGGCCCGAAACAGCCTGTCCAAGCTGCGGTCCACCCTGGCATGAGAGTGAACAGGCAGGCAATGTGGTGGGAGCACTGGGCCGGGAGCAGAGAGCCTGGCTCTGGCCCCTCTTCGCCACAGCTGAGAACAGGGGCAAGTCGCTTTGCTTTTACTTTGGTTTCTTCGGCTGTATTTGAAGGACCTAGGCTGGACAACCTCAAAGGGTCTTCCCTGTTCTTACATTGGAGACTTCTTATGATCTCTAAGTGAAGGGTAGGGCAAGTTTCATTGGAAATGATAATTCTAGTACCTGCCAGATCTACACCTTAGAAATTGCATGTCTAGCCTTTTCCCTCATTCCCCACTGTTGCTGTGGTAGCCAGTATGTGAGCCACCCCCGACTCCTTCCTCACCCGTACCCCCTGTAGAGAACTGAGCCCACCCAATCCCTGAGAGAGTCACCCTGCAAATCCCAGGGCCTCACCGCCCTCTCCACAGGTGCTCAGACCAGGGCTGGGATAATTATATTCCCTCTCTCAATAACTTGTGATCCAAAATTAGTTTTAATGATTATTAAAAACAATACCTACTTATTATAAAAACTTGGACAAATTAGCAAAGAAGAAAATGAAAATCACCCAGCATTCAGCCACTGAGTGATAACCACTTTTAATATTTTGGTACACATATTTCTAGTCTCTTCTATTTTTTCAAATTCTCCTTTTTTACATAGATATACAAATTAATTTATTTTTTTAAGAAACCTGGGTTTTATTTTATGTACTTTTTTGTATACTTTTTCTGGTATTGCTTTTACCTAACAAGTTAGTGTAAACATTTCCCCATGTCACTAAATATTTGACAGCACTGTTTTAATGGTCACAGAGTATTCCACTGTGTGGCTCTGCCTTCATTTATTTAACACCATTGTTGGAGTTTGTGTTATTTCCAAATTTTTCACTGTATAAATGGTTTAGCAATGAATGTATGAGGGAAAATTTTTATTTATTAATTCAACAAGCATTTATGGAGTGTCCACATGCCTTGCTCCATTCCGGGAGCTGGAGATTAGCCAGTGAATGAAAACTGAAGGAGTCCCTGGCATTTAGGGCCTTCCACTGTACTGGGGAGACAGACAAGGGCCAGGCAAATAAAGTCAAGAGGTGATAAATACTTTGAAGACAATTAGAAAACAGTATGATGAGAATAAAAAGTGACAGGGCAGAGAAAAGTTCTATTTTATGAAGGGTGGTCAGGAAAGACCTCTCTGGTAAGGTATTGTTACACTCTGAATTGCATCCCCCCCAAATCTGGATGTTGGAGGCTTTAATGCTCACTGTGAGGGTATTTGGAGATATGGCTTTTAGGGGATAATTAGGTTTAGATGAGGTCATCAGGGTGGGGCCCTCATGATGAGATTTGTGCCCTTATAAACCGTGACACCAGAGAGCTTGTTTTCTCTCTCTTCTCCCTGTGAACACACAGTGAGAAGGCGGCCCTCTGCAAGCGAGGAAATGAGCCCCTCCCAGAAATGGAACTGGCTGGCACCTTGATCTTGGATTTTCCAGCCTCCAGAACCATGAGAAAATAAATTTCTATTGTTTAAGCCATCCAGACTATGACACTTTGTTATGGCAGCCTGATCTAAGACAGGTACCATTTGATCAAAGATCCAGAGGAAGTGGGGAGTGAGTCACGTGGATATCTGGGAAAGTGTCTCATACAGAAGAAACAGTAAATGCAAAGAGTACAGTACAGAGACAGGAGTGTGCTTGGAATGTTCTAGAACTTGCAGGTGTTGTTGGAGCCAAATGAGATGAGAGGAAGAGTGGTGGAAGGGGACGGGGGTAGTTCATGTAGGTCCTGAAGTCAATTTCCAATTGACTTGGAGCAAGAAGGGAGTGCACTGAAGGGTTTCTAGCAGAGGGCAGCACGGCTGGGCCTGGGTGGTGGACAAGCCACTTGGGCTGCAGTGTGAAGCAGGGAGCCCGTTAGCAGGTTATGGCAGCAATCTCAGTGGGAAATCCACAGTGGCTTAGGCCAGGGAGGGAGTGGCACAGGAGGTCAGAGAGATCAGATTCTGGACATATTTCAAAGAGAGACACCCCAGAGCTCACTGATAACTTAGATTTGGGAGAAGAGAGAAGTCAAAGACGACTCTGAAGTTTTTGGTTTAACAAAAAAAGAGGAGGAGCAGTCAGTGTGCAGGGGAAGGAGAAGGGAGAGAGTGGGCTGCTGGAAACGCTAAGTGAAGCAATGCTTGAGAAGCAGGGGGTGATGCGCTGCAGCTAACGCCTCTGCCCCGTGGATTTTGCAGCATGGCGGTGCACTGGTGGCCCTGGTAAGAGCTCTTGCCATGGCTCGGAGGAGAGAAGGCCTGGGAGGGCGCAGCTCCGGAGAGAACAGGATGAGAGGAAGCAGAGGCAGTACTGGCTAAAAGAGGAGCAGAGAAACGGCGCAGGGACCAGAGCAGGTGGAGGGCGGTAGTTTATGCACGACAGCACCTTCACAGGTTCAGAGAAACTAAGGAGTGTCCCGGGAAGACAGCAGTCGTGGTGAAGGAGTGAGACAGCTTAGGAGGGGTGTGGTCAGCGCTCATCATCAGGCTCGCAGGGGCAGAGGTGCCTACCCCCCCACCGCCCTCCGCAAAGGCGGAAATAAATACTCTCCTGCTGGCAGTGTGTTTTGTCTACAGGTTCTCTCAGTCTTGGGACACCTAATCCTTTGATTTTCATGACACAAACTACCCAATACTGTTAAAGTTATTGCAGTGCCTGGTGAAGAAGTTTCACTGCTAATGGAAATAATGGTGGCTAGTTTTACTGTAAGTGCAAAGTAACTATTTTAAAGTAGGACTGGGATCGCCATGCAATACCACCTCACACCTGCAAGAATGGCTACTATAAAATAAAAATAAGATAAGATAAAGTAAAATAAAAAATAACAAATGTTGGAGAGGATGTGGAAAAACCCTTGCACACTGTTAGTAGAAATGTAAGAAGTGCAGCAGCTATGGAAAATAGTATGGAGTTTCCTCAAAAAAATCAAAATAGAATTACCATATGATCCAGCAAGTCTATTTCTGAGTACTGGAAACAAGGACTTGAATGGCTATTTGTACATCACGTTCATAGCTGCATCACTCACAATAGTTAAGA
>CAUYSK010108598.1:0-66649 GCA_963575035.1 Avahi laniger
ATTTTTTTTTTTTTTTTGAGACAGAGTCTCTCTCTGTTGCCCTGGGTAGAGTGCCGTGGCGTCAGCCTACCTCACAGCAACTGCAAACTCCTGGGCTCAGGCGATCCTCCTGCCTCAGCGTCCCGAGTAGCTGGGACTACAGGCATGCGCCACCATGCCCGGCTAATTTTTTCTATATATTTTTAGTTGTCCAATTAATTTCTTTCTATTTTTAGTAGAGACAGGTTCTCACTCTTGCTCAGGCTGGTTTCGAACTCGTGAGCTCAAACAATCCAGCCACCTCAGCCTCCCAGAGTGCTAGGATTACAGGCGTGAGCCATCGCGCCCCGCCTGAAGTTGAATATTTTAAAAAGACAAACTGGGGACCTGAAGAAACCTTTTTTTGTGCTTTCCCTTATAATTGATTTTTGAGGTTTTCAAGCTACCAAGTCCGAAGTACCAACACTCTTATGCTTTTATCTTTCCTTCCGATTTTATTTTCTCCACCTTCCCAGGTATTTGATGATCAGCAGGAGCCTCATCATTGCTCTCCTTGGCCAGATATGAAGCCAGGAGTTTGGTTTAGGCCACAAAAGAGTGTGGAAACTCAAAGACTAGGTCGAAGTGGGGGAGGTGAAGGCCTCTTTCCTTCCAGGATTAAGCAGAAAGAACTTAGATCTCAGAGTGAAAGCCTTGAATTGTCACATTTATCACTGACAAAGACTAGTTCTTTGATGTCATACTAGTTGCTCAGTCTCTCTCATCTGAAGATCTGGGGTCAGGGCCTGGCTACACCATTTAATGATATCAGGCATATGATTTAACCTCTTTAAACTTTAGTTTTGTTCATCTGTAAAATGGAAACGATGACAACAATTACTACCTCACAGGGGCTCATAATAATTACTATCTCACTAGGAAGAGAATTCAGTCAGGTAAGGGATAGAAAAGCAATTTGTAAATGATAAAATGATATTATGATCTAAAATGCTATTATTATTTTCCTTTCATTCTTTATTCTCCCAACACTTCCATTTTCTTCCCTTTTGAACAGCATGGATGATTTAGATGTGACTCTGGACAGAGGCATGAACTAAGTGACTTCTTAAGATCTCTTCAGTTTAGGAACTTGTAAACTATGCTTTCTCCTCTTTTAGACTATCCCAAGAAAATCATCTTTTAAGACAGAGTAGAAATCTGGAACTCATCAATTTTGATAATGTCTCTTAAAATGTAATTGGAGATAGTGCTCCTCCATTAAGTACTGGTGTCTGACCATTGTTCAGATAAACAGTAAAATGTAAATGACAGGAAATTGGCTGTATTCTGAATCTTATTTTTACTTGAAGTAACAATAAGCCTGTAATGGTCACTGTGACCTTTGATTTGCTGTTTCTGCAACCTCACACTTGTCCCAGGATTCTTCTTCCGTTTGTGCATTTTATTTGGGGTTTCTTCCAGGTATCAGATTAAACTTTAAGCCAGCCATGTATATATGCACAGGCTGTGTTTCTAAAAGAAATTAGTCTGAGGGGAAAAAAGTCAAAGCTGTGGGCAAGAAGTGAGCATGCTACTAAAAACAGAATTTGAGACTATAACTCTGGGCCTGGAAAACTGATCTATCAACTTTTCATGGTTGACACCAGTAAGTGTACAATGGGTTGCTGGAAAATTAAGCTGACTGACTGAGTGGGAGAGAAGAGGGTCAAAATACATGTCTCTGTAAGGCTAACAGAAAAAAAAGTAATAGAAAACACTTAAAAAAGAGGAAAAAATGACTTTAGAGATAACAGGATATCACATGTTAGAGTGTGAGAAATAAACTGGAGATGTTTACTTGTGAATATAGTTTTGAATTAAGTACTCCTTTCAACTCCAAATGTATCAGATTTGGTTCCCTTCTCCCACTCCCATGGCAAATGAAAGCTGAATCCTTAAGATGGGCAGGTTTTGCCCCTTGGTGAGCACTGTGCCCCCTCCACAACTCCAGTAAGGCCCAAAAGGGATTTCCAAGGGGACAGGCTCCTGAGGATATATTTCTATTAAGGGAAGGTGGGTAAAGAAAGTCATGTCTTAGAATCGATTAACCAAACATAAATTCCTCCAAGTGGCTTGGTAGGATGCCTAGGGAAGAGCTGTGAGATGAAAACCCCAGGCCGGAAGGGCATTGTTGCAGCAGTGCCTTTCCCCAATTTCCCTCACACTTGTCAGCACCCTTCCTTTGTTCCCACTGCTGACACCATTTGTAAAATAATTTCTTCCCTTAAATAAACAACACATACAATCCTCTAAATAACCAAGGAAGAGCTCTCTAGAAGACACCTCAGTGGGAGTATTTTCTTCATTAAGGGATGATTCTCTTCACAGAGGTAGAGTAGAGGATGTGGAAAGAGGCATAATCAAGCTGAGATGCTTGGGGAATTTAAAAGACACGATGTCTACATGTGAAACTAAGGTGATGTGTTCAAGAGTGATGCTTTGCTGGCGTAGAGCCCGCTGGCTACCTTACTGTTATCTTTGACTGATGTAGGTTTATTAATAAAGAACTTGTAGTTTCAGTGTTTGTATGAGGATCTGTGTCCACCAACTGCAGCCTCTGCTGCAGGTTGCAGCTGGCAGAAACCTGGGCTAAACAATAGGTAAGAGCATAAACTCTACAGATATTTCACATGCTAAGCAAAAACAATATAGGACAGTCCGGGTTTACGCAAAGGATTAATTTGGGAGCCATTACCCTGATTTTCACCTCCTTAAAAGATTTTCAATAAGGTGCCTTTTAAATAAGAAGTTCCCTGAATACACTTCAAATATGGTTTGATTTATATACGTTTAAGATATACCTTCCTTTCTAGGAGTATGCCTATTGTATAAAAACACAAAATTCTAGAACTTACGGAGGAAGATATGCCTCCTTTCATACATTTGTTATTCTTGAGAATCTGTAAAATGAAATGATTGCACGTCATCACATCATGTTCCCTGTTGATTTCTTTTCTTGTTTTAGTAATCAAATAATTCCTACGGAAAACATTTTTTTTTAATCTACTAGGTATGATAGGTGAGATTGAAGAGGAATATATTTAAGTTATGCCAATGTCAACTACTTATAAAGATTTTTGTGATATTTCTATCACTGTAGACCTTTGAATTTATCCTAAGAGGAACAGTTAACTACCTCAAGAAACAGTGGCAAGGACTCATTGCTAGCAACACGTTTTTGGTGCCTCTTGTTTTTATAGCATAGCAGTGTGAATAAGTTTTAGAAGAGAAAAACTAAGAAAGTCCAACGAAATGCCACTCTAGCATTTCTAATTTTAAAAAGCAACTAAAATAGTGCCAAGGAAAATAATATAATCTAACTACCCAAAAAATCTACAATGTAACTCTGTTACTTTGATAGCGCTATTCTAAACCTATCTACTTCAGTCCGTTCCCACCCGGCTGATTTAGGAATCAAAGTTCCAGTGTTTCATCACTGTTAACACTATTGTTTTACTCTTCAGCTTAGTTCTTAAAAGGCACAGTGTCTTAAATTCCCTTAGCCTCCTTCACATTTAATTTCTTTTAAAACTTTTTACCTCTTTATTGAAGCCTAAATGATCTTTTCTGAAATAGACCTTTATCTTTAGCTTCTTCTCTGGAATCTTTCCCTTACTTGAGTTTCTGAACTTCTATACCTGGCTGCTTTAGGTCTGCCATAATTAGTGCCAGTAATAAGTTTTAAGTGATTTCTTAGTAATGTGATTTTTTTGAAGTTCCAGGTTTTGTCAGACAGGCAACAGAATGTTAAACCAGTTCATAAAACAATGACAAATATACATGGATTTTTCCTCAATTATAAATACTTTTCCTAAAGAAGTCTAATGTCTTTATAACATTGAACATATTTTTGCAACTCATAGATAGGTGTGATTTTCATTTTTAGAAGGCACATAATGAATTTAAGGCAGTGGTTAATTAATTTGTCCAGATTAATGTTTCAGAAAAGTGACTGTTTCTGTCTATTCACTTAACCCCAGGCATCAAAAGCCTTTAATCAGAAGAACTGAGGAATGATTTGGTTACTTTAAAGTTTTGTCAAGCTTTGGGAAGAGAACCATTTCCAATGTAATGGAGGAATTACGGATATTTGGAGCTGTTTTTACCATAATATATGTGATAAACAATAGCCTCTCTCCAAACAAACAAGTCTTTGTAACATTTTTATTTAATAAAATGAAAAGATTACTTTTATCATGAATAACAAACAAATGTTTTAACAAGGCAAGCATCTGTACATTGACATTAACAAACTAAGCCAAACAAAACCTTTATAGTGGTGGTTGTTTTTTAAAAGAATTACAACAACAAAAAAGCCACTGCATAAATTTTCATCCTAATCAGTATGAAAAACTAAAAATATTGGCTTATGGGACCAACTCAGTCTTCAGCTTCCACTTCCTATCTACTGGTAATTAGGAAATGAAAAAACTTCTCTGCTTTTTCAAGTCCTAAATAATTTTCCAATATAGAATGCAATAGATTCTAAAGAAAGACAATTACCATTTGAGATCTGCAGAAGTTATGGCTTTGATCTAGACTAGAATAGCTGTTACATCAAAGTGGGCCTCACCAGTACTTAAACTTGCCTTTCTTAAAACATTCTGAGCAAACAGGTTACTTAAAAAGTCTTAGTTTGAGCACTTAAGAGAGCACGATGGAAGGATTGTTGATGGGTGCTGTGTCACAGCTAACTCTTTAGTAATTAAAGTTTTAGAAAACCCTCATAATGAATATCGACAAATTTAGCAACAAAATGAGCTTGAGAAAAAAAATCATGGCCTCCCATGGCTTCTATTGAAAACCTTTTTATAAAGATTATAGGACTATATTATCTATGCGTGCTGTACAATGGATAGTATAATCTTAGTTTTTTTAAAGCTGACGTTATACTTCGATCTGACATAGATGAAAATTATTTTAAATCTAAATGATCTTTTTCTCTTTATTAATTTATTATAGGTTTCTTGTGGAATTCACAAAATTCATTAGAAAGATTTTGTACATCTTTAGGTCATGAAGTTTCTAACTTGCCAATGGATTTCAGAAAGATGATTATTTTGTCTGCTTACTTAAATTCAAACAGCAGAACCCTTTAATTATCTGTTTATTCTGATTACTATAGATAAAATTTTACCTTTTCTTGTGCTTTACTGATCTTAGGGTTCTGGAGAAATTTACTCTTTTCTCTTTTGCTCTGCATACACTGATTTTTCAAGAATGTCTCTTATTTTTCTGAGGCAAAACATTTTAAAGAATAGGACTAAAATACATTATTAATTTATTCCCATAATAGTGTGGCTCAGCAATTCTTAACTGGGTTTGATTTTGGCCCCGTACTTCTGGGACATTTAGCTGTGTCTGGAGACATCTTTTTCAAGAGTTGACATGGAATGGAGACCGTGCTACCGGCTTCTCTGGTGGACAGAGGCCAAGGGTGCTGCTAACCATCCTGTGATGCACAAGATAGGCCCCACGACAAAGAATTATCTGGCCCCAAATGTCTGTACTGTGGAGATTGAGAAATCCTGGTAGAATGGAATCCAGGAGACCTGGAATCTAGCCTCAACTCTACCACTAACTACCAAGTCATTTAGCACTTCTGTGGCTCTCAGTCTCCTCATATGCAAAATGATAGATTGAATCACATGATCTTAAAGAATTTCCCAGCATGAAAATCAGCTTATAAACCTATGAAATATCATTATGGTCTCTTTCCTATAAGAAAGAGGGTTTCCTTGGTGACTCTACTTCTTTTCTTGTATGTTCTTCCAGATAATGTATTTACTTTGGTTTTCAATTTATTTTTACTCTTAAATAAACTAAACATAGGTAATAGGCATTTTAAGATCTAGTTTACACAAAGCAGTTGAGATTAAAATGACATTTTAGATTATTTTGCCTATGTGATTTTAAAATGATTTTAAAATATACCTTGGCTTCCTTATACAATTAAACATGAAACATACTTTAAGCATATTGTTTGCTTTGAGGATTCTGCCTTTCTTGGTATGTTCAGGCTGTGTATATTCAGTTCTCCCACACTATAAGAAGCTAGTCAGATGGGTAATTGGATTATCATGCCACATGATCATAGCACACTCATTTTAAACATACATATATTAGTGAGCACCACATATTACATGTCATTTCTCTAGAGAAACAGGTTGGATCATGGCTACAGGACTCTCACTTGAAAAGACACGTGTGATGATGTCTTGTCAGGCCATTCAAGCAATAACGTGCACTGAAAATAAAGATTCCTTTAAGAGCAACAGTTCTAGTTCTGTGTCTCTAATATGCTAAACAGTAGCTGAAACAATAGCTAGGTTTTATACTCTGCCTTACAGCCTGCTTCACACCCATTTAACCGGGAGAGGAACAGAGCTAAGTGACATGCCCCAAATTACACAGCTAGGAAGTGATTTGCTCAGTGTGGAAACTTGTTCAGAAAGTCATTTCATTGAAATGTAGGAAGAGCTGGCACTTCTCTCGAGCAGGAGTCAGAAAACTTTTTTTTGCAGCACTCCAGATAGTAAATATTTTAGGCTTTGTGGGCCATATGGTCTCTGTCAAAAGTGCTCTATTTTGTTACTGTAGTGCAAGAGCCCCTATAGACAACCCTGAAATGAATGAGTATGAGTGTGTTCCAGTACAAGCTTACAGAAAAGTCAGTAGGCTGGATTTGCCTCTTGGGCTATAGTTTGCTGACCCCAGCTCTCGAACATTCCCTAAGGTCCCATGGCCCCAGTTGTTATCTCCATTTGCCCTTCTTTTCATCCTCTGAGAACATAGCTAATTTCAAAATTACATGAGATACTTGCAGTAAGAACACATTTGTAACCCTGGGACCCTCAGATAGCTAGATATTCATCTCCTGAACTTTTTCACCATAGCCTGGCACTGTTTTGATTTGCTCCCTTCCAGCTGCCACCTTTGGGTGTCATTCACAAGCAGAGTCTCCAGAGAGTATAATGCTGAATGCAGAACAGTAGGCTTATACTGGCTTATGGACTATCTGCTCACTTCCTTGCCAACTATTTTCCAGGGGAGTGAGTGCCTCACCTGTCCTAAATAGAGTGTTTTGCTAGCCATGGCCTAGAAATTGTAGGTATCTCTTGCTTTTTGATGTATTTCAGCAGGGCTTGTTGGAAAAAAAGAAAAGTAGAATTATTCAACTGCTGCTGTAAAATTAGGCACTGATTCTTTTGGGATAAGAGTCACCTTAGCCTTCACTACCAGTTCAACCACAGTATTTGTGGCCTTAAGCAAGTCACTTCCCCTCTGTAAGCCTCAGGTTATTCATCTTTTAAATGGGGATAATACCTGTAATTGTAATTATTAATACTTCTCTGAATTCTGCAGAGAACTGAAGGAGAAAATGGATGCGAAAGTACTGTAGTGCCCAACACTGCTCCGTATGAACATGTGGAAAGAACTGAGATGAGAGAGTCGTTGAGGCAGCAGTACAAAAAGTGCTGAAACCTCATTGCTGAAATAAGCACCTCTGACTGATTGTTTTAACACTTCGTAGCAAGAAGTTTTTATTCTGATTAGAAAAGTAATCCTTGGTTTTGTTTGGCTCTTTGCTCAGTTTACCCATGATAAGGGTACCTGTTTACCCCTGGACTGCTGTGTTCATGTGTTATTTTGTTAATATGGAATTATTTGGCTCCAGCTTAGCCCAACTTTCTTCTTAACCACCCCCATCCCTGCCCTCACCTCAGTTTTTTTCACTGTTTTCTACTCAGGGCAAAGTTTGAGGAAAAGAATGTCTTCTTGTGATCCTAAAACAAGCATGATGGTGATTTATTCACCAAGTAGTCCCTAAGTGTCGAAGTGTGAGATGTATGGAGTAGAATCCTCGCCCTCAGAGAGCTCAGTCTAGATCCGCTCTGGCTGATATGCAGCCAGTAGCCACTTGTGGGTATCGAACACTTGAAATGTCACTAATTCAAGTGGAAATGTGAGATGGGGGTAGGAGGTGGACGGAACTATCCAGAGGAAGGCACCCAAATAACAAGAAACAGATATTTATTAGAGAAGAGCCCTATTTATAGTTAAGAAGATAGGGGTGGTATGTGAGGCATTACTCGCTCCTATATTCTCTACTTTTTACTTAGTTGTGGCTTTGATGGGTATAGTCTCAGCTCTAAGTTATGCAGTTAATGTTGCTGTGTATCATGTTTCAGCAGTGTAGATTGAATACCTACTCATCCATAAGAGTACAGGACAGCGAGGATAGTTTGGTCTGTTTGCTGCGTGGAAAGTACCTGATGTTTAGTAGATAGATTCATGGTGTAGTGAGTTCACCACTGAAATCAGGCCACTTAGTTCGGAAAGGCCATTCTGGGCAATTATTAAACCACCAACATTGTGTTTTGAATGTTAAAACCTATATTTGTCTTCCAGTTACAAGAATTTAAACTCCGTGAGGAGGGAGAGAAGAGTTTTATTAATCTATGAAGGTACACCTGTCTCTCTCCTCCTGTGCCTAGCCCAGTGCCTGGCACCAAACAGGTGTTTAGCCAATATTGATTCTATGGTACAAATAAATAGTAGCCTACAATGTTTATTATTCAACAAATGAATATAAGCTTAAAGTCAGTTTTTACTACTTAGAACTGTGTGTGGATTTTGTTTTTAGAGATTTCACAGTACTGATTAATTTATTTCAAAATAAATTTTAAGCTAAATGACAAACCTGAATTAGGAATTGTTTTTGTTTATTTATTTTTTAGGCTGAAACTTACGATTTTTACATGTCATTGCCTGAGAAATTGTTAAATAAATTATTGTATGCTCATAGTGTGGAATATACTACCATACTATATAGTTGAGTGAGAAAAACATGTTTGAAATCACTCTGTTAATATCATCTGACTTTCGTAAAAAGAAACCATACATTTGAATGTATAATACATGTATGCATATACATACATAGCATAGAAAAAGCTATGGCAGAAAATACCTCAAGTTGATAAAAATGTATCCCCCTGAGGAGGGAGAAAAAAAGAGGTTGGTAAAAATTGTGATCTGTTACCTTACGTACCCCTTGTACTGTTTGATTTTTTTAAAAAAATGACTATAAATTACTTTTATGATTTTTTAAGAATATTATTTTAAAAATTTGATAATAAAAATAGAGTGGTACTAAAAATAAAGTTTCAAACAAAATAAAAGTAATTTGAAGGAAAATTATCTCCAATTAAATTGGATATTTGGGGGATTTTGTGTATATTAGTTCAAAAATAGTCATTTGAAAAAGATGATTCTTCAAACTCTGCTTACCTATTTCTGGTAATTTTTCTGATAGCACATGTGTTTTTTTTTGGCAAAAAGATGTATGTTTATATATTTACTTGAGTTTTCAGTGTAAATTGTGTGTGTTTTTGAAGTAAATTAAAAGAATTACTTTAGCTGTATCATCATGAAAACATATGAGATAATGGGTTATGCAGCAACTAACAGTCTGTACCTTTTTCTTATTATTTATTTATAAACTGAAAAAGAAAACCACAGTTTGGCCCACATACTTCCCAAACAATTCCCCATCTCTTCAGGAGAGTTGTAAGTTGGTTGATAGCAAATGCTGTGTAACTTGTATCTTAGAATATATATTTTAGGATTTTAGGGTTAGAAGAAATCTTAATGCCATCTTCACAGTCCAACCTGTCTTCTGATGCTTGAAATCCTCTTACAGTGGGAAAGACTACGTTCAGAGTAGGCCCTCACCAATGTAGTTGTTGAATTAATCAGAAGGAAGTTTTTTGAGTCCCTAATGCCTAATAGGTACTTTTAGATTTATTATTTTATTCTTTACAAACCTAGAGAAAACTTTTTAAAAAGTCCCTTTCAGATTCAAGTGTTTATGTGATTGACTTCTTCATTGGCTTTATTTTTTTCAGCTCCTATCAGCAAATACAGATTCTTGCAAGGTTCGCCTCTAACCCAGAAGAATAGTGTAGAAGGATGAATGTGAAGTAGAACCACTTCACAGACTGTTTCAAGTTCACGGGAGTTTGTAGACAATTCAGTACAACTCTTCATTTTACAGATGTGGAAACCAGATTTCACAGGGAGGAAGAGACATGCTCAAAGTCACACAGTATTATGTCCCCTGCCTTCCATTTTACTGAGCTATCCCGTGCTGATAGTTGCACCACTGTCAAATCCCCTTTGACAATTATGGCTTGACCATAATAATATGTCTTTAAAAAATATGGCAGTAAATTAAATTGGAAGGAGGGCCATAACCTTTTTATAAAATGTTTCTAGAAAGTTTACATGACTTTAAGTAATGTATAATTAGAAAGGATAATTCTTATTTTATATTTATGTATACGTTTTAGATTAACAAACTCAACTATCTCTACCCAGTCGATTCTAATACAAAAAATATTTTACCCAAATTGAATTTTTATAGTTTTTCAAGAATTCTTTGCTCCACCTAGTCAAAATTCTACCTGCACTAATAATCTACTTTGGTAGGCAGAATTCTAAAATGACCCAAATTACCTTGTCCTTATGATTCCCTCCTCTTTGAGTAAGGGTAGAAATTGTGAATATGATATCACTCCCATAAATAGGTTTTGTTATGTGGCACAGTTGACTTTAAGAAAAGACTAATCACACAAGCCCTTTAAAAGCAGAGGTATTTTCTTCACCTAGCAGCAGAAAAGAAAGTCATAGATCTGAAGTTTGAGGGGGATTCGATGTGCCAATATCAGCCTAAAGATGGGGGGACACTTGGAGAGTGGCCTTTAAGAGTGATCCCACACTGATTGTCAGCAAGGAATGTGAACCTCAGACCTTCAGCTAAACAGAAATGAATTCTGTCAGTAACCTTGAACTTGGAAGTGGATTCTTCTCTCAGAACTTCCATATAAGAGTCCAGCCTGGTTGACCTTATTAGACACTACGTAGAGAACACAGCTAAACCTGCCAGGACTTCTGAGTACTAGGTAGACTTTTCCACAGTGTGATCTTAGGATACCCAGGTCTTATTCCTGCCATTCTACTATAGCAGAGAAAATATGGAGCCAGGAAAACTTTCCCTTTGCGTCACATACATACTGATAGTTCACTCTGTACCTAGAACTGTAGTAAACTCTGTAGATGGTACAAAGAGTAAAGGGATCAGACATGGCCTCTGCTCTCAAGTGTCTCATAATGTAGTAGAAGAGATAAGGTATGGGACACATTGACTCTGCTACATAGGAAGTTTTTGATGCCTTGAGTTGGACAAATTTTGGTAAGAATTCAGAGGAGGTTTCTGTGAACTGGGCCTTGAAGAATAGTTAGGGTTTGAATAGCAGGAGATAGAGAAGGAAAGGCATTCCAGCTAGAGGGAAGAGCACAAGCAAAGGCATACATAATTTTGAAAGTCATATGGGGGCACTTAGTATTTCAGTACAGTGCAAGTATAGGATGCATAAAAATAAGTGGAATTGGAAATGAGTGTGAAAGTACAGATTGAGGTCAATCATAGAAGGCCTTGATTTCCAGGCTAAGGAGTTTAGACATTAACATGTGCTTCTGAACAGAGGGGTGAACTGATCATATCTGTGATTTAGAAAGAAAATTCTAGCAGTGGTGTATAAAAGGGGTAATGGTGAAGTGTGGAGGGTGGTGAAGCAGAGACTGGAGACAGGGAAACCATTTAGGAGGGAAAGAAAGTGAGGGACGATAAAGACATGACGTAGGAAAGTGGTTTTGGGAAAGAAGAGGGGAAATGTTTTAGGGGTGTCACAGAGAAAATGGGCTTGGCATGGCAAGGAGGCAAAGCTCAAGAGTTTTGTAAGATTTTGAGATAGGTTGAAGCCAAAGAGCTAAGAAGTATCAGATTCAGGATTAGTACCCAGACAGCTTGGCTCTAGATCTCATGCTTAACCATTACAGTACAATCCTGAGAGAGCTGTTTTACACAGGATATTATAGGAGCCCCAATCCCTTCCAACGCGGCAGCTGCTCTTTGACAGGGATTAGAAGTTGGGGTTAAAATGTGAGTGTGTGTGTATATGTGTGTTTTAGTGTGTGTATATGCTACTTTTGAGAATGAGGATGGGAACCAGATTAGGCAAGGCCACTGCAATAGGGCTCTGTGAGTTGCCACCAGTCACCTGCTCCAAGGAGAGGCCTTGAAGGTGTGGGTCAGTTTCCCAGGCATAGTCACATTCTACAAACTCATGTTCCTCTGAGCGAATAGGGCGATCCCATTTCACTATGCCTGAAGGTTGCTTTTGGAGTCCACATTTGTTTGTTCTGAGTTTATTCTAAAGACTTGACAGCTCTCTGCTTGTCACTCTCTGACTCCTAGCATGTATAAACTGGTCCATTTCGGAAATGAGTAGCATTTAAAGGATAGCAATATTTGTACTGCGTGATCCCAGGACTGTGTATATAGAGTCCCCTGGTGGTGGGGGTGGGAAACAGTGCCAGTTACAAATGCAGATTCCTAGGCCCTCTTCAGACTTACAGAGGCTCAGGAATTGGCATTTATAATAAGCACAGATACTTTTTCAAAAACATGAAAGTTTCTTTCCCCCTTTTAATGTTTGAAATCCCCAAACAAATTAGTCATTGTGCCAGGATATCAAAGCAATTATGGTACTGAATATGTTTCTCTGAATGACGCCTTCTCCGAGAGATTCTGTTGTATAATTCCCTTGCACCTACCTGTTTGATATTACCAGTATAGACCATTTACCTGAAGAATAAAAATAAAGTACCCTACTGTCATTGAAAATTCTTTCTCTTGGCTCTGAACAACTTGTGTATGAATGTAACAAGATCACACTACGTAAACATTAATAGTAGCTATCCTACCATTGGCTGGAGAAATTTAGGAAAGTGAACAAATTTTTCTTTACATTTTTCTCTCTTCAGTGAACCCTTTATGCTTGTAGTAGAATAAATTTTTGCTGCAGGCTGCCATTGTCTTCCTTCAGAAGAGAGGGCTTGACCTGGTGATGGTAACTGCAGAGTGTTTTTTGAAACTTCTTTCCAAGGTTGATTGTCATGGCATTGTTGGAATGGTCTCCTTCACGTTAGTCCCTCAGTGACCAGTGTGAGAAAGGGAATTTTATGGTCTGGAGCTGGTTAATTGAAATCCAAAAATAATTATGAAGCCTTTTCCCTCCCCGGGAAGGAGTTCAATAGGAATCTCAATGCATTGTAGAGAACCAAGGTCTCAGTCTCAGGCATTCCTAAAGGAGTCTCCCAGTGGGCTGTGTTACAGAGGACACAGTTGGAATTGCCTCTCAGATTTGAGAGGAGATGTGTGCATGGTTGTGAGATGACTCACCCTTTTTGTTTGGATGGTTCCGCTTTCTTTGTGAACAGACTCTCTGGAGGGCCAGCTTGCCATGCACCCTGGAGCATTCTTTATGAGAAAGCATTTGAGTGGTTTGCCATTTTGTTTTACAGCCACTCTACAGGCTATGAAATGGTCATCTGGCCTCTTTATTTGTCTGAAAAAAGCAATTTTTCCTTTTCTTATCTTCATGACTACCAAGCAACACAGGGGGTCATTCAGGGAAGCTATGTGATAGCCTTCCATGTCTATTCAGAAACTGACAATGGGAAGGAGAGTGGCATGAGCAGAGTCTAAACCCCGAGAGGCTTGGAGACCAGAGAACAGGGTAGGTGGAGCAGTTAAATTTCCCCTCCCTTGCACTTCGGACTGCTGTTGGGCTCCTGAGCTGCTGGAGATACCTGCCAACACAAGCCGGAGACAGCTGCCACCAGTGAGTGGTGACCCTCTTGTGGACAGGGTACTGGGCTCCCAGCTCCCTCAGGGCACCTCCCACCCCACAGACCCGGGACAATTGACAGGCACCATATTTCTTCATGCTCCCCTCCCCTTTCCCTACCCACGGCTGCCAAGAGAGACAATTTAGCCACCACCCGGAGGCATCTGCAGGAAACAGGACTTTTCCTTTGGGACCCTGAAGCAGACTGAGGGGTACTTGGACTGTGAGCTCACTACCTGCTGGCCCTCCCAGGTGCTGCTTGCCTGGTGATTTCAGGAGAATGGGGAAAATCCCAAGGCAGAGAGACATTGATCCAGCTTGGGCACCCCATGGGTGACTTGAGACCAGCATTCTTTTCCCTGGCAGGATCAGGGATTGATCTCCGGGGCCCAGGGAACAGGCCTACAGACCAGATCCCGTACACCCAGGTCTCGATCACATTGCCTGGGATCACAGAAGGGATATTTGTGAACTACATGACTGAGGTGTGTGTGCCTGCAGGGACAGATCGGAGTGGTCTTGGCTGCAGCATGCTTGAGGGGCAACCCTCATCCCACAGGAGGGCCACGCTCCCAGATCAGGCTGTGATCCTGGGCAGGGAACCTCCCGGCTCACATTACAGTCAAGGGAGATCCACTGGCTTGAGGTCCTGCCTGCTGGCAGAGGCCCAGAAGAAAGCACAGAATGGAGGAGGGTGGAAAGGAGCAAGGCCTACTGCAGAATGCAGGTTTCAGACAGCCCCACCTCCACACACAGACTTTGTGGCTGAGTGGGGTCATTTTGGCCCCTCCCTGGCAGCTTTACCCAGAAGTGGAGAACAGAACTTTGACCCCTGCTAACAGCATTTGTGGAGCTTGAGGACAGGCTCACCCAACCCAGCCCCACCTAGCCTCACTCCCTCACATGCCCCCAATGAGGTGGAGAATAAGGACACACCTGGAAGTCCCAGGGCCTGACCCACCACCTGAGGCACCAGAGTGCCTTTCCAGAGGAACTACAGCTGGTTACGGGACCCAAAAACAACACTGCAGCTTGCTCCTCCCAGCAAGAGCCACCTACTGATAGAGAGGTCAATTTGCACACCCTTCTACTGCTTTTACTGACTCATCATACAGGGTGTGGTCGAATCTCACTCACAAACACCACCTACTGGCTCAGAGACTAAACTGGGTATGTCATTATCTAAACCAAAATCCAAAGGTAAGAAGCAACAGCTGCTCCAGATGGGAAGGAATCAGCGAAAGAACTCTGGAAGTATGAAGAATAAAACTGAAAGCACACTCCCGAAGGGGAACACCAGCTCTCTAGCAATGGATATCAACCAAATTCAGAACACTAAAATGACAGAAGAAGAATTTCGAACATGGATCATAAGAAAACTCAATGATATATAAGAGAAAATGGATACCCAACACAAAGAAACAACAACAACCACAAAAAAAAATCTAGAACTTGGAAGAAAAATTTACTAAAGAAATTTAAATATTAAAGAAAAATCAAACAGAACTTACGGAAATGAAGAATTTATTCAAGGAATTACAAAACACAGTGGAAAGCTTCAAGAATAAGGTAGATCAAACAGAAGAAATAATCTCAGGGATTGAAGGTAACACCTTTCAATTAAATAAGTCAGTTGTAGAGATAGAGCAGAGAAATAAGAGCAAATCCTACAAGAAATGAGGGATTATGTGAAGAGGCCTAACATGAAAATTATAGGCATCCCTGAGGGTGAAGAAGAAAAGACACAAGGGTTGGATAAAATATTTGAGGATAAAATGGAGGAAAACTTCCCTGGCCTTGCTAAAAATCTAGATATCCCGGTACAAGAAGCTCAAAGGACACCTGGGAGATTCATTGCAAACAGGAAGACACCATGACACATTGTCATCAAACTGACCAAAATAGGCATGAAAGAGGCCCTTCTGTGAGCTGGAAGGTGAATGAAGCAGGTAACCTACAAAGGAAAACCCATCAGACTCACTGAAGACTTCTCAACTGAGACCTTATAAGCCAGAAGAGACTGGTGCCCCATTCTCACTCTTCTCAAACAGAATAATGCCCAGCCTATAATCATGTACCCTGCAAAACTAAGTTTCTTATATGAAGGAGAAATAAAGATCTTCTCAGACAAGCAAAGACTGAGGGAATTCATCAAGACAAGACCTGCCCTCCAGGAAGTCCTCGGAAAAGAGTTACACAGGGATCAGCACAATAAACGTTCACCAGTGTAAAACCACCCAAAAGCTAAAGGTCAAAAGCCAGATACTGCAATGGCTCAAGAGGGAAAACAAAGCAACAAAGTTCAGCTAAACAGGATGGACATAAATCTTCCCCACTTACCAATTCCTTCAATAAATGTGTATGGCTTGAACTGCCCACCAAAGAGACATAGACTGGCCAAATTGATAAATGTACACAAGCCATGTATCTGCTGTCTTCAGGAAACACATCTAACCCACAAGGATGCATTCAGACTCAAGGTGAAGGGATGGAAAATAATATTTCAAGCAAATGGAAGCCAAAAGGAAGCTGGCATGGTGGTTCTGATTACAGATAACTTAGTCTTCAAATCAACAGTTATGGAAGACAAAGAGGGTCACTGTATAACGGTGAAAGGTACAATTCAACAAGAAGACATAACAATTCTAAATATTTATGCACCCAACTTAGGTGCACCCAGATTCATAAAGCAAATCCTACTTGATCTAAACAAAATGATAAACAGCAACACCATAATACCTGGAGACTTCAACACGCCTCTGACAGAACAGGACTGATCCTCCAAACATAAAATAAACAAAGAAACAATGGACTTAAACAGAACTCTATAATAAATGGGCTTGACTGATATTTATAGAACATTCTACCCAAAAACTGCTGAATATACATTTTTTCTCATCGGCTCATTGGACATTCTCTAAGATTGACCATATCTTAGGCCACAAAGCATGTCTCAAAAAATTTTAAAAAGTAGAAATCATACCATGTACCTTCTCACACCACAGTGCAGTAAAATTAGAAATCAACTCCAACAAACTCTCATCTCTACAGAAAGTCATGGAAACTAAACAATCTTCTGCTGAATGATTAATGCATTAAAGATGAAATTAAGATAGAAATCAAAAGATTCTTTGAACTAAGTGATAAAGGAGACACAAGTTATCAAAATCTGTGACACACAGATAAAGTGGGCCTGAAAGGAAAATTCACAGACATAAATGCCTACATCCAAAAGACAGAAAGATCACAAATCAACAATCTAATCAATCATCTCAAAGAACAAGTTATAATTGTATGTTTCTATGGGGTACAATGTGATGTTATGATATATGTATACAATATGGAATGTTTAAATCAAGCTAATTAACATATCCATCACGTCACATACTTACCATTTTTGTGGTGAGAACATTCAAAATTAGTCTCTTAGCAATTTTGAAATATACAATACATTATTATTAACTATAGTCATCATGCTATACAGATCTCAAAAACTTCTTCCTGTCTAACTGAAACTTCTTGCCTTTTGAAGGTTTTGAACTTTGTCTTGTGAACAGAGTCTTAGAAGCATTGAAAAATTTGCTATTTATTGAGCACTTCTTATGTATACTGTACATGAAATGAGAATTACCTTTTCCAATATTAGTTTCCCTTATTGAGGCTTGGCAATTATTAATTTGTATGTCCTTAGAAGAATTTTAAGCAGAGATGTGTCCTAGTAGGATTTGCATTTTAGAATGATGACTTTGGGAGTGATGTGCAGAGTGGTGAAACCAGACATGGTGAGACCATTCAGGAGTCTATTTACTAAACTGAGCAATAGTTAGGCAGAAAAGGATGGGCAGAGTGTATATTGGTTGGTTCTGGGAATTACAAATGCACAGAACTTGAGCAAAAATGTTTAAACCTTCTGTTGGCTCTTCGTGCATATCTTCAACATATATGAAAGAAAGAAATCACATGGTGGTTTTGAAAGAACAATGAGCCCGGAATTAGAACACTATTGTACAAGTCCTAGCTTTACTGCTATATGTAGTTGTGAATCCACAGCAATTGTCTTGCTCTTCTCTGAGCTTTGGGTTTTTAAGCTATAAAATGGGAAGTTGAAACTTTCTAGCTACTTCCTTGAGCTATGAGGAACAAGTAAAATAATACATGTGAAAGAGAATGTGCTATACAAATATTGGTTCTTGAGGCAGCTGTTGTTAATGTACTGAGTATTGTGCTTATCTCACAGACTTGTGAACATCAAATGGGATAATGGATTTGAAAGCATTTTGTTTAAAGTGTGACTCAAATGTTAAGAATTAGTAAAAATAGTAAAAGAGAACAATTCATTCTCCATCCAGATGTTATGTCTCCACTGTGACTTTTGTGCTCATTCAGAGTTGTGCAGATGGGCTTCCATTTAATTTTCACAGGCTGGAGTTCCACATGTAACATAATCAAATCGGGCCAAAAGATTCTGTGCATCAGCTTCTCCCCTGTCAAATTTTGGACACCCGTTTTGCGTGAGCTGCCGTCCACCAACTTTGTGTTCACGTCTAGTTCCGTTGCTTATGTGCATGCTGAATTCGGGCCCAGGCCTCCAGATCCAACAGGAACCTCAAGTTTCCTTCTGTTGAAATTGGCCAAACATACTAGTCTTAAAGTTTGATGCCCAGCAGGGCGACAGGGTTTTCACAGGCCACCAATCAGCATGAAACCAGATGTGATCTGTAAATCTAGTTCCATACCACTTGTGGTCAGTGGAAATTCATTAGCAGACAGACCAGACCACAGTTTCCTATTTCTAGTGGAGTTAACAGCCACATGGAAATTCTGCCTTTAGTATCTGTGAGATGGAAGATAACGGTGAGAAATCAGAGCAGCTCCCACCCTACCCTCAAAATTCCAAGAGAAAGAGGCCTTGAATAATCTTCTATACCATTGTTTATTTCATTAACAGAGTATGTTGTTGCTAGCTACATAATTATTCCATCTCCATTCTCTTTCATTTTACCTTCAGTGGAACCAGCTTAAGATGCTCTGGCTTTTTATTTCATGGACCATGCCATGTTTTTACATTGTTATTTTTAAGGACAGAAAGGTTGGAAAGAGCCTAATTCCTCATCCCTTTGCTCCTGGCAGAGAAGTTTAGAATTGTCTAAAGAAATGCTGTATAGGTTGATTTAATAAATCAGTATTAGTGTATCTACTGCATATTTAAGAACTTTGTACCTTAAGAGTTGAAATTTCAGTGTAATCTTTTAAAAAGGTTTAAAATCAAAGTAATAGAAAAGCAAATTAACATGTAAAATGCATCACTAGTTATCTGACCACCCTATCAAAATTCATTTACATATTTAACCATTTCATTTTCTATATTTATCCATGTACCTGTGGTTTCAGATACTGTGTATATAAAACATAGTTTTAATCATGGCCTACTTCTTTTGTTTTGCTTTTTTTTTCTTTTGACATATTATATTGTATTTTTAAATTTTAATTGCTTCCTGGTATACTAGGGAGCTGCACTACCCAATACAGATGGCTACTTAGAGTTAAATTTAAGCTAATTAAAATGAAAGAAAATTAATTTTCAGTTTCTCAGTTTCATAAGTCACAAGTCAAGTGCTCGATAGTCACAGTGTCTAATGGCTACTATATTGAACAGTGCAGATATAGAACATTTTCATCAACACAGAAATTTCTATTGGAAAGCACTGCCCTAGAGTGAATGTGCCATACTGTACTAAGACATTTTTCTCTTGTTTGACATCTAAGTTATTTCCTATTTTTAGATATTATGAATAACTTGATAGTGAATGTACCCATGCACATAGCTACTTGCTTTGGCTGAATTATTTCTTAGCATCAATTTCCAAAGTGCAGTTATTGGTCAAAGAGTATGAGCAGATTTTTTAGAGCCTGTAATGTATTGCCATTCAAAGTCTTTTGAAGATTTTTTTAAAAGATTATTTTTATATCAGTTTGAAATGTTAATTTAAGGGTCATAGAAAGAGGCAAAAATTAAATCATTTTCTAGTAAAGGGCATGACCATTTAAACCTTGGGAAAAACAGGAGACATGTAGATTTCTACAGATCAGGAAGGAGTGAGGGATTCATTATTTTTTAAGTGTCCCCAATCCTCTAACATGTAATGAAACTTAGCAATTCTAGGCACTTAAATATTTTTAGGTTTAGTTGCGTTTTCCTTCTACTTAGGGCACATCTGAAAACCCTGAGGTAACCACCCAAGACAACATGCTTGTGTTAATTCACAGGGGACAGTCCTGAGAGTGTCCAGAATCCTTTGTGGTCTTGGACCTGAGGTCTAAGAGATCCAAAGACGAAGTCAGTGGAATTGTAGGTTAATATTAGAGCATTTCATACATCATGCTACTTAATTCCTGTCTCAAAGGTCTTTCTCCTGGTAGAGGGAAAAGCAGCAAATAGGAACTTTCGGTAGAGTGCTTAAAGTTGGTTTGATTTTTTTATTAGTTTTTTTTTAATAAAAAGCTAATGCTCATGGTAAAATGATCAAACTGAACAGAAGGGTATGAAAATTTAAAAGTCCTACTCATGACTTCAACCATTCTTTACACCCCCAGTTTCACTCTTCACAGGTAACCACAGTGACCAGTTTCTTGTGTCTGATTCCAGAGATTTTCTGTGCACATGAAAACATTCTTATATAGTTAAGTATATGCATATTCTTTTTCACAAACGCTGTCACACTGCAATTACTGCTCTACAACTTGATTTCTTCACTTAATTAATAAACTTTACATATTAATCCTTTCTATATCAGTATATGTAGATCTATATTAATTTTCTTGAAGGTTGCACAATTTTCGATTGTATGGATGTACTGCAGTTTATTTTGGCATTTACCCTACTAATGGATGTTTAGTTTTTTCCTAATTTTTTTGGTATTAAAAGTAATGCTACAATTAACATCCTCAAGAGGCAGTATATATGGTGCTTAAGAGGAATGGCTCTGGAGCCAGACTGTTTTGGTTTGAGTATTGGTGCCACCACTTCCTTGCTGTACGACCTTGGGCAAGCTGCTTGATTTCCCTTTGCCTCAGTGTCCTCATGTGAAAAATGGAGATAACGATGGTCTGTGTCCCATAGGGCCGGGATAAGGGTTTAATGAGTTAATGATGCATATTAAGAACTTAGGTATTTATACATTAAGTACTATAGTAAGTATTATATAATTTTAGGTAATATAATTATATACCTTCATTAGCATACTTTTACACATATAGCTGTAAGATAAATTCTTAGATGTTTAATAATTGTATAAAAGGAGTGCACACATTTTAAGTACTGCTAGATATTACCCTCTTCCCTACAAAAAAAAAAAAAGCCTGCCAGTACTGGATATTACTAGCCTCTTTAATCTTTGTAAATCTCATGAATAAAAACAATAGTTTCTCATCATTTTAAGTAGCACCTCTTGTATTCCCCTGGATAGAGCTGGAACGCATCGTACTAAGTGAGGTATCCCAAGAATGGAAAGACAAGCACCACATGTACTCACCATCAAATTGGTATTAACTGATCAACACATAAGTGCACATATAAGAATAACATCTATTGGATGTCGGGCAGGGGGAAGGGGAGAGGGGGCGGGTACATGCATACACAAAGAGTGCAATGCGCACCACCCGAAGGATGGACATATTTGAAACTCGGACTTGGAGGGGGAGGGGGGGGGCACAAGGGTAACATACGTAACCTAAACATCTGTATCCCCATAATATGCTGAACTAAAAATAAAAAAAGAACCAAAAAAAAAAAGTCGTCGCTCTTTAATTTTGTGCAAGAATGAGTATCTTTTCACATATTTATTTGTAAGCATTTATATTTCTTTCCATGTGAACTGCCAGTTCTTAGCCTTTGCCCATTTGTTATTGTTGTTTGCCCTTTCATCTGTTTCTTATTTATTTATGGAGCTCTTTGTATATAAAGGAACTAGGCTCCTTGTCATATGTGTTACAAATACTTTTCCCAATTTACTTTTCGACTTTGTTTATATGTTTTCTTATCCAGCAGTCTTAAATTATAGAGTTAATTTCGTCACTCTTTTTCTTTATGGCTTCAGAGTTTGGAGGCCATACTTCAAAGGTCTTTCTAGGTGGGTTTCACTTAAATCACATACTGGAAGCATTTTTTCCAAAAAGACTCATGAATTAGGGACGTTATAGCTAGAAGGGACCTTAGAGATTTCCTAATTCAACCTTCCTTTCCTCATATCTTTTTGATTTTTCTTTGTAGAGGAAAAGAAATTTAGTCCCAGAAGTTCTGCAGGAAGCCAATGGTAAAAGTGTGGACTGGAAGTCCTGGCTCCTAATGCTTAGTCCCGTGGTCCTTCAGTTTAACCAGATTGTTTCACAAAAAGAGCGTTCTTACTTTAATAAAAACACTATTTAAGCAACTCGCAGATGGGATTCATTTTAAAGAATGTACACAACACATTTTAAAACAAAGATTTATTTTTATCTTTCAGATTAATTTTCACTTAGGGATACATCAGCATGTGTACTGTTTAAACACAAATCACCTATGTGTTTTGGGGATTTGGTTGAACAAATGTGCAATATTCTAACCAAAGGAGCACATCCATTTCTTTGTTTGTTTACTTTCTTAACTATTTTAGTTATGAATGTGAAATGTGGATTTATCTTAACAGATATTAAGTAAATTTTTGGTTTGATAGATATGAGAACTAAAAAGCATTGGTTTGGCTGTAACTGCACTCTCACTTTCCTTTCCCTGCTTTGGAAAAGTCTGGGATTGAATCTAATACCTTGTAAATTGTTGGAACCTTAGGCGGTGTGACCTGTCTTGAATGCAGAACTGCCCAGATCATTTCCCATTGTAGGACCCTCTCATGGTTCCTCATTGCCTGTAAGATGAGGTCCATGTTCCTTAGCCTCACTTACTTACTGCAGCCGCTTGACTTCTAGCACTTATGCAATCTTCCAGTCTTATTTACACTTCCCCTTTGCACATGCTATTTCCCTGTGTGGGGCAACTTTCTTCTTGCCCATCTTCCTGCCTGATAAAACCAAAATTTAAGTAACATTATTTGTATAACTTCCGTGAGACCTTTTCCAATCTTTCCACTCAAAGGCGAAGGTGTTCCTATAGGTAGGGCTTCTGGAATGGCAGATCAAGGACCTTGGTGGACCCTCTACCCAGTGAAACAACCATTTAACTGGTAAAAATGACCAAAACAGCCATTTAAAATCTTCAAAAAGTGTCCTTAGAGCATACAGCAAAGAGAGAAACATTTATTCAAGAAAATCTGTTAAATACCACTAAAAAGAGCAAGAATCTATAGAATTTGGATCACGACCTGCTCTCATCTCCACCCTTAGCTCTGTGTGATGGAAGCTATTCTTCAGGCAGTTGCAACCAAGAAAATGAAGGATTTTTCTCCTCCCAGCTCCTACCCTAGGGCTACAGCTTTGCCCCCAGAGGGGCAGACCATTAGCAACTCCTATGTGCCCTAGCCCTGTGTTACAGAACCACTCGTACTAGGCAGGTGCAGCCAAGAGGATGGAAGATCCCTTTCTTCACCGCTTTCTATGCATGAAGGCTTTGCCTTAGGGTGGTAAGCCAAGAATACTGGGACCTTAATTATAACTGCACCAGCTCACAAACAGTTTGAAGCTTTCATACTGGAAAAGGCAAACAAAAATGTGTAGGGGCTACCATTGTTCCCAGGGTCCACTTGTAGAAGAAGGGAGGGGAGTCACCCAGGGAGAAACAGGTCACTGTCCGCAGCTCTACTGCATTGTCACAGAGGTTCTGCCCAGTGGGGAACAGGGGGCAGGCAGTTAAGATGGAGAGTTCCACAGCTCTTCCCGAGGTGACTGACTTTATTTTAGAATAGGGCATGGAGAAATTCACACCTAAGGGCATTGTTGAAAATAATGGAGATCTTGGCAGTAAGCAATCGAGAGTGGTTAGTAGCTTCATGATGCTAGTAGCAACAAACAAAACAGCAGGCCAACCAGAAGGTTGTCAGAGAACCAGGGAAAGAGGCAGCTAAGAAGAGCCCTCATGGGATCACACTCATTGCTGGGTGTGTGGAAAGCTATGCACGGGTACTTAGCTGTACTAACTCAGGAGCAATCTGATGTGGGGCAGACTCTAAAGTGTTCCTCAAGCCACACATGGATCCATTAGTAAAATGCAGAAGGCTTAAGGCTGAAAAGGCTTAAGCACAGTCTCTGACCAAATATGGCCCGAATGATATACTACTCTGACCCAGGGGTATTTCCTACAAAGCCAGGTTTAATTAATAAAATCACACTTGTCTCTGGAGGGAGGGAAGACTGTGCCCAAAGCTGTGCCCTCAAAAAAGCAGCTAGAGAGAGAATTTATGAATCACTTTTCCCTGGCTGAATGTGTGGCAAAATTCTAAAGTGTCTGAACTGTGAAAGTAGTCTCCAAGCCACACGCACATCCAGTGGTAAAGGGCAAAAATCTGACTGACGAAAGACGCTTAAGAGCAACCTTTGATCAAAAAGTGGTTGATGTAAATCCAGAGTTGACCAATGGGAAGCCAGTCTAAAAGATAAAAACAAGGAAACCTCTGACCAGAAACATCAGAGGTTTCACAATGTCAGGGAAACAGACTTCATAGAATTGGTTCATCCAAGTCACTAAACAAACAGATGACCCAGAAAAAACAAGTCCCAGAAAAGGGCAGGTCAATATCCAGGGTTGTTACAATATACTATCTAAAATATTCTAAAATTTTCAACCAAATTATGGAACATGCAAATAAAGAGGAAAGTATGGTCCATCCACAGGATTATACATATTTTAAAAAGTCAGCAAAAACTATCGATGAGGAAACATGGATGTTGAACTTTCTAGACAAATACTTTCAATGAGCTATTTTTAAAATATTCAAAAAAAGGAACTGTGTCTAAAATGCTAAAGTATAAGAAAATTTATCATCGAATAGAATGTCAATAAAGAGAAGTTAAAAAAGTTAAAATAAATGGAAAATCTGGAGCTGAAAATAAATATGAAAAATTCACTAGAAAGGCTCAACATTATATTTGAGTTGGCAGAAGAAATATAGATCAATGAACATTATGCATTTTGAAGGACAGAAAGCAAAAATATGAAGAAAACTGAAGAGCCTCAGTGAAATATGGGATACTTTATTGCTATACCATTAGAAGAAGAAAAGAAGGGAAAGAAAGGAGCAGAAAGAATATTTGAAGAAATAATGATTAAAATCTTTTGATGAAAAACAATCTATACATCAAAGAAGATAAAAAACTAAAAATGCAAAGAGATTAATACTCAGACATATCGTAGTCAATATGTTTAAGACAAATATAAAATGAAAAATTTGAAATCAGCAAGATAAAAACAGGAAGTGAACACAATAAGATTAACAGCTAACTTCTCATCAGAAATAACAGAGAGCAGAAGGCAATAGGATGACTTATTCTCAATGCTGAAAGAAGAAAGCTGTCAACCATGAATCTTTATTCAGCAAAACTATCTCTTAAAAGTAAAGGTGAAATAAAGACATTCTCAGGCAAACAGAAGCTGGAGGAATTTTTTGTTAGCTGATGTGCCTTGTAAGAAACACTGAAAGGAAGTGATACTATATCGTAACTTGGATCTGCATGAAAAAAACAGAGTTCCAGTAAAGGGAATTGTGTAAATAAATATAAAAAGATATAATTATATATTTCTTTTTTCTCTTAAAGTTATTAAAAATCAATTTCATAAAACACTATCTGTAAAACTGTATTGTTGGGACTGTACTATATAAAAATGTAATATATTTGACAATAAAATGCAAAGAAGGGCAGTGGGAATTAAGCTAAATTCGAGTAAGGAAGTGGTATCACATAGTAAATGGAATCCATAAAAGTAAATGAAAAAAATAAAAACTGATAAATATGAAGATTAAAAACTTATATAAACTAATTTTGCTCTCCTCTTGGCTTCTTTAAAAGATATAAGATTATAAAAAATAGTAGTTATAATCATGTGCTATTTTATTTGTAACATATGTACATAAATTACGTATAACAGTTATTTTACAAAGAGAGAGCAAGGTTCTATAGAGGAGTAAAGTTTCTATAACATACTGGAATTAAGTTAGTATAAATCTTAGATATATTCTGATAATTTATTTTAGCTTTAATTTCAAAATGTTAAAGGGGTACAAATGTTTTTGTTACATGGATGCATTGTATAATGCTTAAGTCAGTTTGCATTTAGTGTGCCTGTCACCAGAATAGTGTTCACTGCACTCAATAGGTAAGTTTTTATCCCTCGGCCCCCTTTCACCCTCCCACCTTCTTGGTTTCCAATGTCCTTTTCATCTCTTTTTGCCTGTGTGTACCCATCATTTAGCTCCCACTTGTTAGTGTGAACACATGATGTTTGTTTTTCTGCCCCTGAGATACCTCACTTAAGATAATGGTCTGAAGTTCCATTCAGGTTGCTTCAAACATTATTTGATTCTTTTTATGGCTGAGTAGTACTCCATGTTGTGTGTGTGTGTGTGTGTGTGTGTGTGTGTGTGTGTGTGTCACATTTTCTTTACTCATGAATTGACAGGCACTTAGGTTGATTCCACATATTTGTGATTGTGAATTGTGATATGATAAACATTCTAGGTGCCTTTTTGATAAAATGACATCTTTTCCTTGGGATTGCTGGATCAAATGGTGAGTTTACATTTATTTCTTTGAGGAATCTCCATACTGTTTTCCATAGGGGTTGTACTAATTTGCAGACCCGCCAACAGTATTTAACTGTTCATTTCTCTCTGCATGCATGCCAGACTCTATTGTTTTTTTCACTCTTTAATAATGGCCATTTTGACAGGGGTACGGTGGCATCTCATTGTGATTTTAATTTGCATTTCCCTGATGGTTAGTGATGTCGAGCATTTTTTCATATGTTTTTTGGCCATTTATTTATCTTCTTTTGAAAAACTTCTGTTCATGTCTTTCGCCCCCTTTTTGATGGAGTGTTTGTTTTTTTCTTGATGATTTGTTAGAGTTATTTGTAGATTCTGGATATTAGCCCTTTGTTAGGTGTATAGTTTGCAAATATTTTCTCCCATTCTGTAAGTTGTCTATTTACTCTGTTGATTATTTTCTTTGCTGTGCAGAAGTTTCTAATGTAATTAAGTCCCATTTATTTATTGTTGTTTTTGCTGTATTTTTCTTTGGCATCTCAGTCATAAATTCTTGCCTAGGCTGATGTCTAGAAGAGTTTTTGCTATGTTTTCTTCTAGAATTGTTAGAGTTTCATGCCTTACATTTAAGTCTTTTATCCATCTTGAATTACTTTTTGTATACAGCAAGAGATAGGGGTCCTGTTTCATTCTTCTTCATGTGGCTATCCAATTTTCCCAGCACCATTTATTGAATACAGCTTCCTTTCCTCCGTGTATGCTATTGTCTGCTTTGTCAAAGATCAATTGGTCATCACTATATGGTTTTTTTTTCTGGATTCTCTATTCTGTGCTATTGATCTGTGTCTCTACTTTTATACCAGTACCATGCTGTTTGGTTTACTATAACCTTGCAGTATAATTTGAAGTCAGATAATGTGATGCCTCCAGATTTGTTCTTTTTGCTTAAGATTGCTTTGGCTATTTGGGCTCTTTTTTGGTTCCAAATGTAGCTCAGAATTATTTTTTTCTAGATGTGTGAAATATGATGTTGGTATTTTGATGAGGATTGTGTTGAATCTGTAAATCACTTTGGACAATATGGACATTTTAACAATGTTGCTTCTACCAATCCAAGAGCATAGGATGTTTTCCCATTTGTTTGATCCATGATTTCCTTCATTCGTGTTTTGTAGTTGTCCTTGTAAAGATCTTTCACCTCCTTAGTTAAGTGTATTCCTAGGTATTTTATTTCCTTTGTAGCTATTGTAAATAGTATTTAGTCCTTGATTTGACTCTCAGCTTGACTGTAATTGGTGGATAGCAATGCTACTGATTCTTGTACATTGATTTTGTAACCTGAGACTTTGCTGAATTTATTTATTGATTCTAGGAGTCTTTTGGTGGAGTCTTTAGAGTTTTCTGGATACAAGATCATATTGTGAACAGAACAAGACAAGAGTGCCCACTGTCACTTCTATTCAGTATAGTACTAGAAATCCTAGCCAGAGCAATCAGGGAAGAGAAAGACATAAAGGGCATCCAAGTCATAAAAAAGGAGCAAACTATCCCTGTTTGCTGACAATGGAATCTGATAATTTAGACATATGTTAGAAGCTCCAGAGTAACCACCAAGAATATTATACAAAAGTATTTTTAAAGGTTTGAAATGTAGTTTAAAATTGTTCAGTATAAAATATCCACTTAGAAAGAAGAAGAGAGAGAAAAGATTGGAAGAATTAGCATAAAAACGTTAAATGTGAGCACTTTGAATGTTTTTACTTTTCTGTTTTTATTCTTTTTTATAATGAAATGTAATATTTAAAAGTTAAATTATTATAAAAATCAAAAAAGGAGATAGTGAATAAGCAACAGAGGAACAAAGTAGTAACAAGAAATTTGAAAAACAAAAAACAAAATGGAAAAGATAAATCTAACTATGCGCATAATAACATTAAATGGGAATGGATTAAGCAATCAAATCAAAAGACAGAGATTGTTAGCATGGATAAATAAGATACAAGTATATGCTGTCTATAAGAAATCACTGTAGATTCTAAGACACAAATAGGTTGAAAGTGAAAACATGGAAAAAAGATATCATATGCAAACTGTAACCAAAAGACAACTTGGAGTGGCTCCTACTAATATCAGAGAACATTGACATAAGACAAAAAACTATTACCAGAGATAAAGAATGAAATTTTATAATAGTAAAGGGTCAATCCATCAAGAATACATAAGAATTATACATGTATGTAACAACAGAGCTCTAAAGTGCATGAAACAGAGAAATAGTTCAGTACTAATAATTAGAGAATTATACACTTGAAATGGATGAACTTCATGTTATGTAAATTATATCTCAATAAAAGACACTGTTCCTCTCCTCCATGTTCTTACATCACTGTATTATTCTCATTTGTGAATGTCTTTCAAATCTCATTTTAATACTGTGTTACCTATGATAAACTCAAGTTTGTAGCTTGCTCTTTCTGTGTTGCCACTTTTTGAATGTATGTGAAGACTTTAGTAAAAACAATGAGCTGTAGCAGATACAGAATATAGCAATTTTATCTATGTGATAGATACCAGTTTAATGGTCAGAGGGACTTATTGTAGAAAATGTGCTTCTTCTATTAGCATAAAGTAGCTTTAGCGTATCTTGTCACTCTCAATTTTGATTTACATTTTGTAAAAG
Organism: Avahi laniger; assembly: GCA_963575035.1. NCBI lineage: Eukaryota > Metazoa > Chordata > Mammalia > Primates > Indriidae > Avahi > Avahi laniger. The sequence goes on from CAUYSK010108598.1 coordinate 29,139, forward strand.
TTTGGTTTTTTTCCCCTTCGAAGTCCCAAACAATATCTTTAATTTTTTTTCAACTTTAGCCACCACCCCTTGCTCATCAAGGAATAAAAATGGAGTTTCAAAATATAATTACATTTGCTTCCAGCATTGGTGTACAGATGTAATTAGTGTAAGTCAATCAGGATTTTCTAGTATGTATGACTAGCTGTTAGTTGCCAGGTTTTATTTTGGCCTTGTGTGATATAGTGAAGGACTAGTCCAATGGATCCGTTAATAATTTCTAATTCTTGCTGTGTTTCTTCTTTTTGGCAAAACCTTAGGAAGGTTAATATATTTTGCAGTGCCTTGATTTCCTTATGTATCAAATAGAGATGATAACCTCTACCGTGCAATATTGTGAGGAGGATACAGTGTGACAACTGATATGAGAGCTCCTAAAATAAAACTCTGCACATAGATGGTGATAATGATGGTGGTAGTGGTGGTGGTGGCAACTTATGTTGTTCCTCATTGCATGTATATTACATGCCAGGCGCTGTGCTCAACAGCTGACATGGATTTAGCTCACTTAATCCACACAGCAAACTGGTAGGTAGATATTGTGAATATGCCCATTTCATAGATGAGAAACTGTAGTTGCTCAATAAGTATGACCATAGGTACTACAATGGTGGTGTGTGATGAGTATTAGGCAAATTTGAGCTTCCTTCCTTTCCCTGGGTATTTTTCCTCTCTTCATCCAAGTCAGTTGTAGGTGTTCAGAGACTACTCTATTTTTATATGTGTATAGCACACATGTTGGCAAATTGTGATAGGACATTTAAAGAAAGTGGAACAGAGAGCGCCAGGCAACCCAGCGTTTGTTAGCCCCAAGAAAGATCTGTAGACCACTCTAGTCCTTATTAGACAGAATATTGTCCTTTTTAGCTTCCAAAATGTGCAGAAGGCAAGAATCACCACGTCTCAGTATTTCCTCATTGCCTAAGAAGTATGGCAAATAAAGTATAGTTTTCCAGGGCTAAGAGAGAAAAAAAAGGAGAAAATCATATTATAGTCCTCTCGTAATTATTTATTTGGGAGGGGGTAGTTTATTTTCAGGTGACCTGGTTATGCTTCTTGTATGATAATGTTCCATTCTCCTCCCCCTAGGCTGCCAGCTCCCACCTGTCTCTTTTTGCCATACCTGCTTGTTCCCAGGAGAAAGCAGCTGAAGCTTCCAGAGGGAATCTGAGTGTAGTTTAGTTCCCTTTGCCAGAAACACACCAACCCAGTTTTCTGCAAGCTGTGTTAATTTGTTCTCTCATTGGTTCATTCATCCATTCATTCATCCATAGATTCAATAAATATTTAACAAACACTAATTAGGGGCCAAGCCATGTGCCAGGCACTGGAGATAGACCGGTGAACAAAAGAAGTCCTGGCTACTCCTAAGGAACTGATGAAGACAAGTGAACCAGCAAACATCCTGGTCTGAAGGCTAAGTGCCTGGTGTTCCCGATCTCATGATCACAAAGTATATAGCCTAAGTCTAATCTTCCTCACAGAAATAGGGCCTTGAACCAAGTACTCAAGAATCAGTCATTTGAAAACTAAATCATGGATTCCTAGAAAACTAGTGCCAGGAGCGAGGCAGCAGAGTGGAATAAGCATGAAACATACAGTCAGAAGTTGTGGTATCTGGGCCAAGCTCTGTTGTTCACTGGCTGGCTAAGTGACTTAGCTTCTCTGCCTTCTTTTTCTCTGTCTGGAAATGGAGTTAATGAAAATCTCTACTTGGCAGAGATGTTAGGAAGATTAAATAAGATACTGCTCAGTCACTCAGTATCCCCCCCCCTTATCCTGATGTACTTAAAAGTATCTGAAATTATTTTATTTAACTTTTTGTATAAGTGTTTCATGCACTCCCCCTGCACCCCAGTGGAAGCTCCCTTAAGCTAGTCAGGGACTTTGTCCAACTTGTTTAATACTGTATCCCCAGCCTATGGCGTCTGGCTTATAGTAGGTACTGAATATGATTTTAATGAATGAATGATAATGAATTTGAATGCGTTTTTAATTTGTGAAATGTTTTACATATTGTTTGTTGTTGTTAAAACTCTTAAATGAAAGATCCTCTAATCTAACTTCCTTATTTTATAGATATCAGAAGGCAGTTTGGTGTATTATAAAGAGTTCAAATTACAGCCCTGCTACTTTCTAGCTCCTCCATTTCAGACAAGTTACTTAACCTCCCTGAGCTTTGCTTGACTGATCTGTTTGCCTCACAAAGTCATTGTGTAGATGCCACAAGATAAGCGCATGTGAATGTGATTTATGTACTTGAAGTGCTCTACAAATATGAGTTTCATAAGATGAAAAAACTGAGGGTCAGGGAAAAATGTGACTGGTCCAAGGCCGCACAGTGAGTTAGTGTCAAAATTTATAATGAAATCTCAGGCTCCCAACTTCCAGTCTAGTATACTAAGGCAGATCAAAGAGCAGAACAGTGGGGGAGAGTAGGCACTGACCAGGGATAAGTGAAAGTAGCCTCCCTTTGGCTGCAACTTGTCTCGTCATCATAATGGCAAAGAGGAACTCGGAAAGTACTGTGCCAGAGACCACGTGATCACTTTGCAGAATGGAAAGAACTTGTTTATCAAGTTGAACAATTTATCTGTGTTTATCTAACAATGACAGTTCCACCAACTTCTTAGCACATCACTTTTACCTAGTTCAAGTATGACACATTTTCCTTCTCAGATTTTATCCTAGATTACATTTTGTTCATCTCTGTGTTTATCTGCAATATAGAGTGTAAGGTAAGGTAGGAGTAATGGAAAATGGCTATTCTCCATTTCTACCAAGGACAGAGGAAAAAAGTAATCTAAGGGATTTGGGTTGGATATGGGGAAGAACTTCATGATTGAAATATGAAAGATATTGTGATCAAATGGATATTGTGAAATCTTTGGCATTTTTTGAGAAAAGAAAGCAAGGTTTTCATTTGTCTGATATAGTTTAGTAGTGTCTTAATTTAGGACTCAAAAGTTGTTCATGGTCCATCTTGGCCTTCAAATTAAGATACTCTTTGAGAGGTAACATGGCTGTTTTCAAACTCTGGTCTGTTGCCTAAGAGTGAGGGGAGGAGGAAAGAAAGAGGAAGAAGAGTTGAGGGAAAGGTGCCCAGGAAGTGTCAGGGCTACACACCAGAAATTCATCAATGAAGACCACATGGTGGATGGCAACCAGACACATACATTAATTAGTTGTGACATAAAATGTAGGTGCTTTGAAAGTGGAGGCACAATCATATTTTATCTAGGGATACTGAGTCAGGAAGGGATTCGTGGAATAGGTGATGGCGTTTTAGGCTGAGACCTGAATTATGAGATGATGTTGCAAAGCAGATAGATGGTTGGGGGCAAGGTGAGACCGTTCAAATTGGAGGGAGCAGCAGGGTAAGCAAAGATGCAGAGGAATGAAATAGCAGGGTGAGATTGGAGAACTGCAACAGGGTGGTACCACTGGAAGGTTATATGGAAAAGGTTGTGGAGGTGATGAGATAAGGAGCTAGAAATAAGCTTTGCACACCCTGCTAGTACTTTGACTTTGTATCCTGTAAGCCAAGTGGTTTTCACTTGGTTATTCAATAAAATTACAGATCTTCAGGTCTTATTTGTACTTTCAGATTCAGAAGAGCCCAAAGTAAGTCGGGGTGGTCTCCGTACTCCATATTGCTAATTCACTCTTCAGGGTATGCTAACTCATCAGTGAGTTAAGACCACTGCTATAAGCAATAGGTGGTTATTGAAATCTGTTAGGGAGAGGAGATAGATACAGAAGCAGATGTTTTAGGTTGGATTCCTGTGAGATCCTGTGTAATTTATGGACTGGAGAGGATCCACTAGGAAGCAGAAAGACTTCAATAAGACAGTTTCAGTTGTTTTGAAGGCAAGGCTGTGTGTGTGTGTGTGTGTGTGTGTGTATAAAGGAACTACTTACACAGTAAAATTAACAGATATTAGTCACTGATTGACTGATTGGATGGCAGTGGTAGGTGGGGTACTTTAAGGAAGTGTATAACATTAAGTCCCGAATGACTCACAGTTTTCTGGGTTGAGCCATTGGGGATTGGCATTCAATATGAGAAACTATATAGTCTAATAGTTGATCCTGCAGTCAGAGAAATGGGGATCAACTGAGAAATGGGGATCTGTAACCCTTACTCGGAATGACAGTGAGTCTCCTCAGAACAGAGAGACTTGAGTTAAAATCTTGAAGCTATCATTTACTATCTATGGATCTTATGCAGAACACTTAAGGACCTCAGTTCTCCTGTAAAATGAGAATAATGATGTATACCTTATGCATTCGTCATAAAGATGAAATGAGATTAACATATGTAGAGTGTAGTATAGTAGCTACAGTAGCTATGTAGCTATAGTAGCTCTGTTTGTAGGTGACCAGTAAACATCAGCTGTTATTATTGTGCTCTATGTTGTGATGTGTACTGGAGTGAGATGGTGTACTTAGTTTCTGCCAATGACCGCTTTCCCCACAATCAAAATCAATCTCTTATGTTGGGAGCAGGGCACTTATCCCAAGTGTCAAGGTTAATACCTGTCCTTGTTTTGCCTTGGGCCAGGCCTCAGTGTACATCTATTTAAGAGATCAGGATAATCTCTGTTCTTGCTAATTATCTCAATGGGGCTATTTTTCTAGCTTCTGTGGGTTCTTTCGGCCAACATGAAATGTCTAACCTTGGCTTTCTAGTTGTGGATTGAGCTCGGAATCTCATCAGCATTTCATTGATACCCAAGTTGTGTCTGCTGACATGGTGCAATCTTCCTTCTTTGGGTTTCTGAAGCCCTCAGACACTTAGCTGAACATTTTTCACATTTCTTAAGCTACGTCATCTGTTTTCCCTGCCTCAGATAAAGTCACAAAAGGACTTTAAAGATAGGGTGACTTTTTTCCTACTGTTACTGTAAGTTTTGGGTAAGGGTGGATGGTAGCTGCTGCTTTTCTGTCTTAACCAGTAGTTTCTGACAGCGGAGGCAGCATGATGATTGCAGAGCTCACTGGACTGGGAGTCAGATGCCCTAGACTCTAGTCCCAAGGTGAAGCGGGGGTGAGATGGAGAAAATGGAGAGAAATTGCCATTTATTTTGAGTGTGCCAGGCCCTTTCCCTTGTATTGTCTTATGCATTTGTCACAACACTCTTTTGAGGATAGAATGTTACTCTCCTTCTTTTGTAGGAAACTGATGAGTGGGGAGGTTAAGTTCATCTTGTGCCCAGCATTAATATGACTAGTGATCAGTAATAGTGGGATTTGAACTCAAGTCTCTCTGCCCCAAAGCATTTGCTTTTCCTCTTGTGACACTATAACTTACTATAAAATGTCTTTAACTCTGATTCTCTTTTGCCTCAACTGAGAAATGGGGATCTGTAACCCTTACTCTGAATGACAGTCTCCTCAGACCAGACTTAGGATAGGAAACAAGGATATTTGTATTTTGGGCCCCTAATGTGTTAGAAGTGCTTCTTACATCGTCTGGCACATAGTAGGGCACTCAATAAATATTTAATGATCTGTTTCCAGTGAGAGGATAATTTCATAATGGATGAGATCCATTTTGGTGGCTGCTATACTGTTTAATGCTTTTACATCTTTTAAAAGGATTCTAGAGTAGGGCAGAATGACTGTTTGATGATAGTTGTTATATAGATTTTTCACAGGTTGTCCATTTCACAATCTCAGCCCTAGGAGAATCAAATATGCAAAATGTGACTAGAAATACTATTCTACAACAGAACCATGGCATGGGAATCATGTTCTGAGTCTCAGACTTTCTTCTGAATAACCGTTTCTCCTGCTCAATTCTTCTTCCCTCTGGGCTTGAAATTTTCTCATGAACAATGATGAAGGAGCTGGGCTAGTTCAGTGGGGTTCAGCCCTAACAGTACAGTAAAATCATTTGGGGAACTTTGAAAAAAATGGATACCCAGTCCACACGCCATTTCAACTAGAATAGGGAATGCCAGGAGGGCCATTGGCATTTTAAGAAAGCTCCCTCATGAATTATTTGCATAGCCAAAGGTGAGAAACCCTGGACTAGATGACCTCTAAGGGTCACCCAGCTTTGACAGTCAAAAGAGGTAATGCTATATAGCGTGGTGGATAAAGTATGGGCTTTCGAGTTAGCCAGGCATGTATTCAAATCCTAGCTCTGGCACTTACTAGTAGTGTGATCTTGAAGAAATCACTCAATACCTCTGTACCTCTGGCTCTTCATTTGTAAAATGGAGAAACGCTATGTACCTTGCAGTAATAGTCGTGGGCATTAAGCACCTTTGCCAATGCTTAGGACATAGTAAGCCCTCAGTAAATAGTCTCTTTAGTATCAGAAGTTCAAATGGAGGATGTTCGGAAAAATATTGGTTCAGTAAGATTTAACAAATAATTAAAATCAAGTTATTTTTTTTCATTTCCTGTTTCCTTGGCAATGGATTCCGGAAACAGAGAATGTGGAAACAGCTCTCAGCCCTAAGATTTGATGACACTGCAGAAAACAATCTGGCTAGTTCTTCCATGGCCAATTGGCTCTGATGGCTAGGAGGCCATTGGAAAAATTTTGGCTCACACAAGACAGCAAATGTGGCCTGGGAAATGCAAGGACATGACAGTAATAAGGATTTGCCTGTTCAGTCCCATTTCTGAGAGTGATTCCAAGAGAAAAAGACAGATTCATAATGTTGGTGGGATACACTGATAAAAACATTCTTGCTACCACACCCCTCCAGCTGTCTTGGCATGTTTGTCAGTGACGTAAGCTACAGAAAATGGAAATTACTAGTAGGGCTATAACTGCCTAATGCATAGTGACAAGTAATTGTTCTATTCATATCTGTGTATTATACAAAGCTGCATCTGTATGTCAAGTTTGAGACCTAAGTATGCATTGGAGCCATGGACACCCCATTTGATCTCTTAAATTGATTTCAGAGTAAATATTTGATGAATATGTAAAACGTCTAGCATGATCAGTAATAGGACTAAGTACACGGTGGGCATGACCCCCTAGTCCCTGCAGACAAAACAAGTTTTCTCTTCATATGGTGATCACCGTCTTGGCCCTTTTTACAGCATTTCTCTTGCTACACTTTGCATTAACCATTTATGTGCTTGTTTTAGCCCCAAACAGGCCATGAAGCTCCTTGATAAAAAAGGGGCTGTGTCTTTCTCATCTTTATACCCATAATTTAGCAGAACTGTCCCTTTATAGTGTATGAATTATTGAATGAAGGAATCAATGGATGAATGAATGAATGAAGAGTATGAGTAATCTCATTTCTCTCTTCCTTTATCATGGGGATTAGTGTGTATATATGGGGGGATGATTTTTGTATCACATTAAATATAACCTGACTTGGAAGGTAAGACTTAAAGAATAGTGGAGTGATGACCTCCATAAATCTATCCTTTCATAAAAGCAATAAAAACACTAGCAAAAATTATAAAAATTAGCTTTTCTAGAAGTCTGTAAAGGAAACAAAGGCTTGCAACAATCTGAGCAGCATTTATTCAAGAAAAACTGCTGTAAGTCCTCTGATCACAATGAAAATAATGAAAAATTAGTAACAGAAGGAGATTTTGGAAATTCACAAACTTGTGGAATTAAACAACATACTTCTAAATAAACAGTGGGTCAAAGAAAAAAGTGAAAGGGAAATGAGGAAATACTTTGAGATGAATGAAAACAAAAATGCATCTTACCAAAATTTATGGATACAGTTCAGCTAAAGGGAAATTTATAGCTTAAAGGGAAATTTATAGCTATAAATGCCTGTATTTACAAACACAAAAGATCTCAAGTTGATAATCTAACCTTCCACCTTAGGAAACTAGAAAAGGAAGAGCAAACTAAAAACAAAGAAAGCAGGAAGAACATTTTATAAAAAATTAGTGAGGAAATAAATGAAATATAGACTAGAAAAACATTAGAATCAATGAAATAAAAAATTGATTCTTTAAAAAGATCAGCAAAATTGACAAACCTTTAGTCAGAATGACTAAAAAAAAAGAGAGAGAGAGAAGATTCAAATGACCAAAATAAACAATGAAAGGTTCAAAAGGAAATATTATGAAGAACTGCATGCCAAAATATTAGATAAACCTATATGACATGGACAAATACCCAGAGAGACATAAACTTTTTAAACTGACTCATGAAGAAAGAAAAAATCTGAATAGGTCTATAACAAGTAAAGAGAGTAGATTAGTAATTCTTTAAGAAATTACTCACAAAGAAAAGCCCAGATGTCTTCATGGGTGAACTCTATCAAACATTTAAAGAGCTTTTATACAAATCCTTCACAGATTCTTTCAAAAAATAGAAGAGGCAGGAACGCTTGCCAGCTAATTCTGAGAGGTCAATGTTACCCTGTTAACAAAACCAAAAATACGACACAATAAGAAAACTACAGACCAATATCACTTTTCAATGTATTAATAGATAAATAAAAAAAACCAACAAAATACTAGCAAACCAAATCCAGCAACAAATATTAATAAAAAGAATTATAAACAGTGACCAAGTGGGATTTATCTCAGGAATACAAGGTTGGTTTAACATCTGAAAATCAGCTAATATAAAATACCATATTAAGATAATAAAGGACAACAGTGCCATGATCATCTCAATAGATACAGAAAAAAACATTTGGCAAAAACCCAACACTTTTTCATGACTAAAAGAGTCAAAAAAACTAGGAAGAAGAGGGAACTTTTTTAACCTAATAGTGGACATCTGTGAAAAACTTACAGCTAACATTATACTTAATAGTGCAAGACTGAAGTTTTTCCCTATAAGATCAGGAACAAGATAAGAATATTCTCTCACCATTTCTATTCACTATTGTACTGGAGGTTCAAGACAAGGCAATTAGGCAAGAAAAAGAAGTAAAAGGCATCCAAATTGGAAAAGAAGTAAAATTATTTATATTCACAGATGATCTTATATATAGAAAATCCTAGGACATGCACAGTAAGTTATTAGAACTAATAACAGGTTCAGCAAAATTGCAGAATACAAGATTGATGTACAAAAATCAATTATATTTCTACACACTGGCAATGAACAATCTGAAAATGAAATTAAGAAATCAGTTCATTCACAATATCATCAAAGTACCAGAATGCTTATAAATAAATTTAATAAAATAAGTGCAAGACTGAAAACTACAAAACATTGTGGAAAGGAATTTATGATCTAAATAAATAGAAAAATATCCCATGTTTATGTACCAGAAGACTTAACATTATGACAGCAGTACTCCTTAAAGATTGAAGGAAATCCCTATCAAAATCCTAGCTAACTTTGTAGCAGAAAATAAAAAGCTGACCCTAAAATTGTTATTTACATACAAGGAACCTAGAATACTCAAAATAATCTTGAGAAAGAAGAACAAAGTTGGAGGACTCACACTTCCTGATTCCATACCTTCTTAGAGTGTGTGGTATTGACATAAACATGCTAAGTGAAATAAGCAAATTATAGATGAATAAAATATAATTGAGGATACAAAATAAACCTTTGCATTTATGGTCAGCTGATTTTGAACAGTGTTACCAAAACCATTCAATGGGGGAAAAATAATTTTTTCAACGATGGAATGACTGGATATCCACATGCAAGTAAATGAAGTTGGACCACTTCAAACCTACACAAAAATGACGCCAAAATGTATCATAGACCTAAATGCTAGAGCTAAGATGATGAATCTCAGAAGGAAATATATAGGAGTAAATCTCCATGACCCTGCATTGGCAATGATTTCTTGACTATAACACCAAAAGTATAAGGAACCAAAGAAAAACTGATAAATTGGACTTCATCAAATTTGAAAATACTTGTTCTGTAAATGATACCATCAAGAAAACGAAATTCACTGGGCATTGTAGCTCACGCCTATAATTCCAACACTTTGGGAGACTGAGATGGGAGGATTGCTTGAGGCCAGGAGTGGGAGACCACTCTGGGCAACATAGCAAGACCCTGTATCTACAAACAATAAATAAATTAGCTGGGCATGGGGGTGTGCACGTGTAGTCCTTGCTACTCACGAGGTTGAGGCAGGAGGACCACTTGAGCTCAGGAATTCAAGGCTATAGGGAGCCATGATTGTGCTCCTGTACTCCAGCCTGGGCAACAGAGACTCTGTCTCTAAAATTCATAAAAATTAAAAAATATTGGGGGGGAGGGGGGCAAGGGCAACATACATAACCTAAATATCTGAAATAAAAAAAATTAAGAAATAAAGTGAAAATCCAGTCCATAGAATGAGAAAAAATATTTGCAAATCATGTATCTGATAAGGGTATTGAATCCAGAATATATAAAGAACTCTTAAAACTCAATAATTTCAAAAAACTCACTTTTAAAATGGATAAAGTATGTGACTAGACATTTCTCCATATAAGATATACAAATGAAAAAATGATCAACACCATTAGTTATTAGGGAAATGCAGCTTGAGACCAAATTGAGATGCCACTTCACACTGATTAGGATGGCTATAGTAAAAAAAAAAAAAGTAACAAGTGTTGGCTCGGATGTAGAGAATTGGAACCCTTATATAATACATAGCTGATAAAATATAAAATGGTGCACCCATTTTGGAAAACAGCCTGGAAGTTTCTTCAAATGTTCCTATTTGACCTAGCAATTCAATTTCAAGATATGTACTCAAGAGAAATGAAAACATGTCCACACAAAAACCTGTATACAAATGCTCACTACAGCATTATTTATAATAGCCAAACAGTGGAAAAAACCAAAATGTCCAACTGGTGAATGGAAAAACAAAATGTGGTGTATCCATGCAATGGAATATTATCTGGCAATAATAGGAAATGAAGTACTGATACGTGCTACAACGTGGATGAACTTTGAAAGCATACTAAGTGAAATAAGCAAGTCACAAAAGATCATATATTGTATGATTTTCTTTACATTAAATATTTATAAAAGAAATGTTTTCAGAGACAAAAAGGAAAGTAGTGTTACCAGGGTCTGGGAGGAGGGGGTAATGGGGAGTGGCTGCTAATGGATATGGAGTTGCTTTGGGGGGTGATGAAATTGTTCTAAAATTAATCTGTTGGTAATAAATGTGAATATAATAAAATGGATGAATTTTATGGTATGTGAATTATATCTCAATAAAACTATTTAAAACAACCAAATTAAATTAAAACCAGGTTATAACATAAATATTATATGGCCTTGGCAGTTTAGGATAGTGGCAGAATATGGATTGAGGGGGGATAGTCCCAGATAAGAATTATGGTTTTGCCACTTCTTTGCTGTATGAACTTAGACCAGTCATTTGCTTTCTCTAAGTCTCAGTTTGCATGTCTGCAAAAGAGAGGTAATTATACCACCTCAGAGGTAGCTTCCAGAACCTAGTTCATCTCTATCTCTCCTCTCTACAGTTATCTCACGAGATTATTATAATAATGGTCATTTATTAAGTACTGTGCCAGCAACGGTATGGGCTGTTTTACCTCCACGACCTTATTGAATCCTCATAGCAGTCTTATGAGGTCTATATTTCTTTATTCATTTTGCATGTGAAGAAATAGAAGGTAAATGCCTTGTTCAAGGTCATTCTGTTATCAGGTAGCAAGAGATGGGCATGAAAACCAGATCTTCTACCTATTTGTCTTGCCACTTCAACCAAAGGAATCATTGAAGAGGATTGTTTAGAGCTATGAACTAAACTTGAGTAATGCTTTTAAAAGAAAACATTAATGTCCTAATGAATAGACAGCCATCAAATTTCAAATCTCACGTTGGCAGTGGGGAAAGAAGCTACCTGTCATGTGCCTTTATGTCCCCAACTTTTCCACCAAAATAGTCCTTGTAACCACAAAGAAGTAGGCACAAGGGATCTATGAGGAGAGAATAATTTTGAACTCTTTGATTTTATCTTAAAAAGTTCGTAGGGATGTCATTATATTCCACATATGACTAAGAAAAAATAGTTTAAGTTATTAACACTAAACATCGGGAAAAGTATTATACTCTATAGAGATGTTTGGTGATTTCCTAAACCCATCATAGTTTGAAAAGGAGGTAGGTATAACAAGGATGTATAAGAAAGAAAGATATGCTTTTATACATCTAGGTGCACTCTCTCTCCCTTTCACTCTCACTCTATCTCTATCTCTCTTCATGTATTTACCTTTCTCTAAAAGCTCTGTATATCCAAGAAGGATGCTCTTTTTTATTTTTAGGATATTAGACATTTTCTTTTTTTTAATGGTAAGACAAAAACTTAAGGTAACCAAAACTTACAATGCACCTGCCATGGGGCAGGCAAAGAGGGAAGCGCTTTCCATGTGTTATTTAATGTAATTCTCACAGAAACCCTCTAGAGTAGAAAGTATTCCCAACTCTCCAGATGAGGCAAATTGGAGCTCAGAGAGCCTTAATGACTTTCCTCAAAATTCAGTGGTGAAGGCAGGATTCCATTCCAGGTCTGGCTGGCTCCAAAGCCCTGTGGAGTTGACACTCCCCTCCCAAACAAGGAAGACTGGTCTGTGGCTTTTGCATTTCACCCTGGTTCTACAGTCATTGGGGGACTTGCTTAAATGAGTCAGAGCCTTCAAAGTATTCCCAAGTCCTCCTTCCTAGAGAAAGTTGGGCTGGAGGAGGATGGAGCAGGGAGAGGAAGGGAGAGAAAAAGAGAGAGACTTGGCGAGGGAGAGAGAGGGTGAAGATCTCAGCTGGATGCTGAGGGTTCCTAAGCCCAACTTCCCCATAGTTGAACTGGCATTTGCAGGCCAACAGCTTCTAGTAATGCATTTTTATTTAATTAATTGTGAAACTACTGAAAAATAGCAAGGGTGTTCTGGTTCAGAAACCTTCCATTGTATATGGCAGTGCTTTTGCTTCAAATTCATAAAACCAAATGCCCTGCCTCGAGATAAGTGAGCATGTAAACCAGGGTAAGTGGGAAGAAACACAACGTCACATGTAAATTCTGCACTTGTTCTCAAAGCAAAACTCTACTGTATTTGCAATCGGGATGTTATTTAGTGGATATTTGAAACTTCTGAGGTTTTTCTTTTATTATGTGCTGTTATAGTCATATGAAAGAATGCATGTAACATATAAATTATACAGCATAACAATAAAATGAACACTCATCAGCCCTGATTACTGACATTAACAATACCATTGCATCAACCCTACTAGAATGCAAGCTCTGTGAGGGGATGGATTTTTGTCCGTTTTGTTCACCATTGTATCCCCAGGACCTAGAATGGTGCCTGATATGTAATAGGAGCTTAATAAATATTTTTAAATAAATGCATAAATAAATATTTTTTCCTAATATCATCACCCCTAGCCTCACCTCAGAGGTAACCACTGTCCTATATTTGGGGTTTATCGTTCCCTCACATTTTGATGGGTTTTCATATATACATTCCCAAATAACATACCGTTTGCTTTTGCTTCTTTTTGAACTTTATGTGATGGAATCATATTATATGTATGCTATTATGAATTATGTCTTCTACACAACATTAGCATGTCACATTCACTTATGTGTAGCTCTATTCCATTCCTTGTTATTGCTGAATTGTATTTTATTAGATGAGTGTGCCATAATTTATTCATTCTTTCTCCTATCAGTGGATGTTTATCATTTCCAATTTTACAAACAAAACTGCTATCACCATTCCTGTATATGCCTCCTGGTACACATGTGAATAAGTTTCTCTAGTATATAAACCTGGGAGAGAAACTGCAGTTAGAATTTTCATTTCCAGTACCCAAAGGTCAGTCCGTGAGTCAGAACTGCAGTGTGCCTTTTGTCCACACTAGATCAAAATCAGTGAGAGTGCTATCCAAAGTATTTTGCCAGAGAGAGGCAGAGGGGAAGGAGAGACTGGTCTGGTGAGGCCAAGAGTTATTATCTCAGGCCTCTAGTCAAAACAAAATGTTAATGAGTTTTTTCAGTCATTCATTGATTGTAAATTTGACTAATTAAATTAAACAATTTTAATTGTATGTTAAATTTTTGTATGGATTAAAATTTCTATTTCTTTAAGAAAATGTTTTACTATTAAGAACACTTAACATGATATCTACCCCCACAACAAAACTGTTAGTGCACAATACTATATTGTTAATTATAGGCCCAATGCTGCACAGCAGATCTCTGAAACTTGTTCATGTTCCTTAACTGAAACTTTGTACCCATTGAACAGCAACTCCTCATTTCTATTTTTTAAAAGCCCTTTACAAAAAGGACCTCTTATTTAATTTCTGCTTGTTTCCATTTTGTTTATTTGATATTTATTTCATAACCATATCATAATAATTATCATTTATCATCATCTGATTTACCCATACATACCTTTGTGTCTTTCAAAAAATAATCTTTTCTTTGAGGTGCTCCCTCATCTGTAGCAGTCTGCACTCTGCTTATTATATCATTTACTATGTTATTTTACAGTTGTTTACTTTCTATTTTTCTTCTCTACTAGGTGGTAGTTGCTTAAGGTCAAGGACAGCATCTCAATCATCACTATATCCCCGGCACCTATTCCTATGCCTAGTCCACAGGGTTAGGTGCTAAGAGTTCAGTTGAACCAACCTACCTTATCTAAACCTTCATTTTCATAGCATGATTTGCCAGTGATTAAGATTCACACTTTGAAGTCAGACTTACCTAGGATGGAATCCTGGAATTTCCAATTACTAGATGTGTGATCTTGGACAAGTTTACTCAATTGTTCTGAGCATCAGTTTCCCCTTCTGCAATATAGGGATGATACAGAGCTACTTTGCAGGGTTATTAGGAAAATTAAATGAGATGATGTATATGAAATGGCCTGGCACATGGAATACCTAAGTACATGTCCTTCTGATTTTATTTGAGCTGTTTGTGCAAGTTACAGAAGTCAAAAAAGTAAGGAGAGGAGGAAGATCCTTGTGAAGAATTTCTACTTCTTCTCCTTGTTTCAGGACTGAGGATGGGGTTACTGCTTTCACCCAAGGAAATGACAATTTTAACCAAAAGAATGCCATTCTTAGTATTTAGCTGAATTGTATATTGGAAGCCAGCTCCTTTCCTGTGTAGCTTATAACCCTGCTAGCCTAGATTTGGTGGACAGACTCCTACTGGCTTTCCAGTTAGGGTAGGAGATGGAAAGCTTATGGAGAGAAAAGATAGGCCACCACAGCCAGCCACTGGATTTTCATATCAGCAGAACTTTTCAAGTGCTTTCTGTTGTACTTGGGACTTGAATAAAGGCTGATATTTGTGTCTTGAAGATAAAGTGTTTGTAAAGTGTTGCCTGAGTGAAAGCTTTCTTTGCTCTTGCCCTGCCAGGGCTGCTCACTTGGGGTTGCTTTCTTGGATTCTCATGACTGGGCTGAGCATGATAACCAAAGGGCCATTGGTAGAAAGTAAGTACGAGTAGCAAGAAGACAACGGGATAGTGGAAACTGTGTTGTACTTAGAGTCTTTGGAGTCAGATACTCCTGGACTTGATATACAGTTGTCCTGTACTTCTCTCTGAGTCTTACTTTTTTCATCTGTACAATGGATATAATAATTAGAAGATAAGCTTGTCTCACAGAGTTGTTGTGAGGTATTGAAATCACCCAACGCAACAAACAGGCTCCCATTATGGCTTATTTTCCTTTTCTCTTTAGTAAGCAAAAATAAAATATAGCAGTTGCATTCCTGTGGATGAGGGTATAGGTGATTGTCATCTATCTGAGGCAGATTAACCCAGGACATCACTTAAGTTTTGTTTAACGCTTAGGCATAGGACATAAGAAAGTCGAAAGTTTACCTTTGGGTCATAAGAACCATGTTACATTTGTTCAAACTTGAATCAACTACCTAATTGACTAATGAGAAACTTATAATTACCCTTCCATGAAGGTTTTAGGATTGGCTTTCTGGCCCTTCCCCTTCACATCCATCTGGAAGAACTCAGGCATACATCTTTTTGGAGAGAAACGGACAAGGTGACTTCTGAAGCTCCATCCTTGCCCAAGGAACAAATGACTCTTTTAACGGCCATGTTTGTTGACAATAGCCTAAAAGATGTCTAGCATCACTGTGTATCATTTCTCAACAAAAGCCTCAAACATTGGGATTCTGCTACTTTATGTTGTAGAATGGTGGCGAGGGGATGTCCATGTGATCTAGAGAGACCCCTAAGGAAAGGGAGGGAACGGGGACAAAAGACCAATGAAGACTGGTATAACAGTACTAATCACAATCCTTCACTTGTGTATTTGCTCCAAGGGCCTTTTATCCCATATATTATTTCTAATATTTCTGCCACGCACTGACATGTGTTGCATTGCTTTTTTTGTTTTTCCAGTTTGGAGACTGCCAGGGACCATGTTTTGCCCATCGACTATTACTTTCCGCCCCAGAAGACCTGCCTGATCTGTGGGGATGAGGCTTCTGGCTGTCACTATGGAGCTCTCACTTGTGGAAGCTGCAAGGTCTTCTTCAAAAGAGCTGCTGAAGGTAAAGTGTCTTACACACTCCCTTCTATTTCCCTTTCTCCTTTATCTTCCAGAGAGAAACACCAACCTTCCAGGGCCCAGGATTTTATCATCTCAGAGGCAAGGTCATTGGCAGGGCCCTGTTAAAGAACCTGTGAGCCTAAAGAAGCACATTTTCAGACTTGCTGGCCCCCTGGCTTCAGTAGCCTTTGTTGTATAGGCAATGTAGGCAGTGAAGGTGGTCCCAGCTGGTGCTTGGGGCTCAGTGGGTCCTAGAAATGAAAGAAAATTAATGTTTTGAAAAGATTTAATTTTCTTCCTGCTTGTTTTCCACTCTGCTGCCTAGTGAGGGGGAAAATTGTCCTTATTAGAGAGGTTAGAAGTGGAGAAACCCCAACTGAGTCCCCAGCCTCTTCTGTGTGGTGAATGAGACTGTTCCTTAGCACCAGAAGGGAAGTGTTCTCACTGTTCATCAGACCATCAGTCTCTGCACCTGCTCCCTTCTGCTGCTGCCTCCTTGGCCCTGTCTTTGCATTAATAGTTCCCAGGCAGGTAAGAACTCAGAGTGAAGAAACACTTTTATTTTCCTCTCCAAAGACCTGTCCTCAGGGCCTGCCCATTGGTCCAGAACCTTAAGCTAAGTAGCATCTTATATCTGGCTAAATTGTTCCAAGCCCTGGTTCCTTACTCTTATTTACATTAGAACAACTCGTGTCTGCTCAAGCCCCAGAGATGCTCAGCCTACACTCTACAGCAGGAACTCCTATTTCCAGATGTCTTATACGTGTTAGTCTCTCCTTCCTTCCTAACCACCCTGGGTTTAAGCCTCCTATTCATCCGCTTCACTCCCCACCCTATACTGTAGGCTTCCTTCTGAAAGGGACATTGTGAGTAGCCCCTAGACAGATACTCTACTCTGGAACCAGACCTAGTTGTTAAACACCAGCCCCCATTTTCCACCAGGGAGGCACTTCCTGCCAAGGCCTTTATCCTTCCCTCTCACTGGCCTGGAAGTGCTAAGTTCCAAGACAGAATAAAAACAGAGAACCTTTTATTGCTCAAGGGCTACAAACCTGGAGGAAAGTCTTAAAATATAGGAATGTAGGGCCACATCATTCACCAGGAATGTGCTGAGACTTACCAGAGGATGGCAGAAGCACCAGAGAGCTTGTGGTGAAAAGGTAGAAAGTGGGTGTCCTTTAACTGGCCTCCTCATTGACAGCCAATCATATTCCAGTCCCCCAAGCAGTAAGGAGGCAATAGCATTTGGTATCACCGAAAACGTACTGCATGTTCCACTCATACCACCAAGTGACCCATTGCTACTGTTCACGCTGGGGTAGTATGAAGCCTAGGGCCTCAGTACCTGGGCCTAGGCAGTTTGGAAAGATCCTGAGAGCAGTGCCTTCCTTTCTTAAAAGTACTCACTAAATGATGGCTGTCAGAAAAGGAAGTAAGGAACAGCTCCAGGGACTTCCCCATCTTCCCCAGTCCAACCCTGCCCCATACCCTATAGTCCAGCAGGCCCTGTCTGTAAAGCAGGGAATGAACTTGAGCACTCATCTAGAGCTGGTGTGTCAGCAAGCCCAGGCACCACAGGCCATATCAGATGGCAAAAGAGTTCAATACACATATACACACACACCAAAGCAAAAACAATTATCGATGTTTTCTTTCTCCTCCCATCTGTAACGCTGGGTGGCTTGATTTTACTGCCATCATTATCCCTATTTGAAGGCAGAGGGCTGTCTTATTACCCGAAGAGAACATTTATTGATTTGGTTTTTTTCCATTTTTACAATGCATCTTTATTGCCCAAATGGCCTTTCTGAAGGTGGTTCTGAATCTGCCTTGTTGAAATTTGGAATTACACCTGTGGTGGACAGAATAGGAGCACAAATCTTTCTCTCCCTCATTTGTTTATTGTCAGTTAACTCAGACTGAGTATTCAGAATGTTGATTATTACTTTATTCATAGTTTCAGAACTCTCTGGACTAGGCACAAGTACAAAATTTAATAGCCTGACATGTAAGACAGAAATCTATTTCTAGCTTTGGTGGTTCATAAAGCATGAGGCTTTAATGCTATCATTGGTACAGGACTCAGCACACAGTCAATTGTAATCTGACCAGGTTTTCTTGTGGAGGAGGAAGGGTAGGGGAGAGCCCCACATTTTCTCATTGTCAGTAATGCTAAGGGGTTAGAGTGAGGGTGAGGCTGGACAAGGAAGAGTCTGCATATTTTTCAGTGAAAAATTAATGGTAGTAGGCTGTGGGGGTAAAATCACTAAAATCTGGTTGAGGGAAAGTTAGTGAAAGAGTGTGTGTGTGTGTGTGTGTGTGTGTGTGTGTGTGTGTTTGAAGGGTTGATCTGTGTGTTAGAAACAAGCACGAGGAGAAACAGCTGGCTTGAGGGATGTGTAGGATGAGTGGGAAGGTGAAGGGGTTGTTGGATGCTTCCTAAGAGGCCAGGAAGTCAAAGGAAAGCAATGCCCATACATAGGGGTAAAGGCTCAGATAGATTTAGTTGTGCAGCCTTAGATTAGAAATTTTGCCCTTTGGACCTCAGTTTTCCCTGTTTGTAAAGTAGGGGAGTTAAACTAGATGTTTCTAAAATGCCCTTCCAGCTGAGACTTTTTGTGACAGTTCTGCAAATTACAGACATCATCATTATTTCAGCAAACACACATGCATTTATACCTGTATGCACTTTTGGCTCTGCCTTCCTAGAAGATGACAAATCCCAGATCCTAATCAATTAAAAATCAATCTTCAGGTGGGGAGAGATCTAGTCGAGAGAGTGAACTATGGATGACCTGAGTTAAAATCCAGGACTCTGAGATTCTCCTTGGTGACCATGGCTGGGTAACTTCCTTTCTTTTCCATTTTCTCATCTGGAAAATCAGGATATGAATACCCATTTCTACCTCATCATGTTTCAAAGAGGGTTAATTAATCCGTCATGTGCATTATGTGCTCAAGAATTTACTATTTTTCAGACATTTTCTAGTAAAACATTGGAGATTGTATGTCCATTTGTTTTGTACACATGGAGCACTGTTTGGTACACATCATAAAATTGAAACTGTAGTTTACATTCTGAACTCAAAGAATTACGCCATCCTCACTGATGTTTACAATAGGTCCCAATTTAGTTTCCTTGGCAAATTTTATATAAGTATGGCTTTGATTCTCTCTCTCACCCTAGGATTTTGTGAGGGAAGAAATGTAAGTGAACCCTCATTGAACTCCTGTCCTTTAAATCCATTCTTTCCCACCTCAGCTCATGTGGAATCGAATGTTACCTCTTGCTTAGAGTTTTGCAGAGAGTTTTTGGTGCATGTCAGTGTCCTCTTCACTCCCTGACTTTTCGAGTAACATTTTCTAGGGGCAAAATAACTCTGCTAGGATGATCTGCTTGCAGCTTCAACAAAGCCTTGATCAGGTATCTTTGGCCAACGACTTGACTGATCCTGACTTTGTCAGTCCTAGAGATCTTTTCACAAAGGTTCTCTCATCTTTCTGTCTCTGGTTTCCTTAAATGTGTCATCCAGACTTTAGATTATGGATTGGTAAACTTTTTTTGTAAGGGGTCAGGTAGTAATTACTTTAGGCTTTGCAGATTAAATGTTCTCTATCTCAACTACTCAACTCTGCCTTTGTAGTACGAAAGCAGCCATAGATAATATGTAAACTAATCAGTGTGGCTATGTTCCAGTAAAACTTTATGGGCACTAAAATTTGAATTTTATTTAATTTTCACATTCTATTAAATACTATTTTTCTTTTGTAGGTCTAGTAGGATTCGGCTGTGCATCCATCTGGGCCAGGGTTTTTTTTGTTGTTGTTGTTGGGAGATTTTTTTTATTACTGTTTCAATTTCACTACTCCTTGTTGGTCTGTACAGGATTTCTATTTCTTCCTGACTCAGGATTGTGCGGTTGTCTGTTTCTAAGAATTTATCCATTTCCTCTAGGTTTTCTAGTTTGTGTAGAAGTTTTCATAGTAGGCACAGATGATATTTTGTATTTCTATAGTATGAGTTATAATGTTTTCTTTTTCATTTCTGATTGAGCTTATTTGAGTCCTTTCTCTTCTATTTCTGGTTAATCTGGCTAGTGGTCTATCAATTTTATTTGTCTTTTCAAAGAACCAACTTTTTGTATTGTTGATCCTTTGTATTGTTTCTTTGGTTTCCATTTTGTTTATTTCTGCTCTGAGCTTTGTTATTTCTTTCCTTCTGCTAGCTTTGGGTTCAGTTTGTTCTTCTTTTTCTATTAATAGTTCCTTGAGGTGTGACATTAGATTGTTAATTTGTGGTCTTTCTGTCTTTTTGATGTAAGCATTTGAGGCTATGGAGTTTCCCCTTAGCACTTCTTTTTCTGTATCCCATAAATTTTGGAAGCTTGTGTTACCTTTGCCATTCAATTTGAAAAATTTTTTGATTTCCATCTTGATTTCATCAATAACCCAAGGATTCTTCAGCAGCAGGTTGTTTAATTTCCATGTATTTGTGTAGTTTTTAGAGTTTCTCTTGGAATTGATTTCTAGTTTGATTCCACTGTAGTCCGAGAAGATACATGGTATGAATACAAGTTTTCTAAATTTGCTGACACTTGTTTTGTATCCTAACATATGATCCATCTTAGAAAATGTCCCATGTGCTGATGAGAAGAATGTATATTCTGCAGTTTTGGGGTAGAATGTTCTGTAAATGTCTGTTAGGTCCATTTTTTCTAGAGTCCCATTTAAGTACAGAGTTTCTTTGTTGATTTTCTGCCTCGATGATCTGTCTAGCTGTGTCAGTGCAGTGTTAAAGGCCCTGGCTATTATGACGTTGCTGTTTATTTCTTTCTTTAGATATAGTGGAATTTGCTTTATGAATCTGGGAGCTCCAATGTTAGGTACCTATATATTTAAGGTTGTTACATTTTCTTGTTAAATTGATCCTTTATCATTATGTAATGACCATCTTTGTCTTTTTTTACCGTTTGTGATTTAAAGTCTATTTTATCTGCCCTGAGAATAGCTACTCTTGCTTGCTTTTGGTTTCCATTTGCATGGAATATTTATTTCCACTCCTTTACCTTTAGTCTATGAGAATCTTTGTGAGTTAAATGGGTTTCTTGGGGGCAAGTGTATATTTGGCTTGTGTTTTTTTAATCCAGTCAGCCACTCTACATCTTTTAAGAGGGGCATTAAGACCGTTCACACTCATTGTTAGTATTGGTATGTGAGATACTGTTCTGGTCATCATTTTGATTGTTACCTAATTGCTTTATTCTCTCCCTTGTGTTACTGTTTTATAAGAGCTGTGAGTTCTAACTTTTGGGTGTTTTTACACTGGTGCGTATCAATCGTTCTGTTCCATGTATGCAACACTTTTAAGCATTTCTCGTAGGGCAGGTCTAGTGGTGGCAAATTTCCTTAGTGTTTGCTTGCCTGGGAAAGACTTTTGATTTTTTAAACCATTTAGAAGCATAAAAATCATTCTCAGCTCTTAAGCCTCACAGAAACAAGTAGTAGACTGGATTTGGCTTGTGGACTATAGTTTGTTGGCCCATGCTTCAGATAGATAGTCACTCCTGCACTTGCAGATCTGAATAGTAAATTTTATTCTTTTCAGTCTCCTGGTATCTTAGTAACTCTGTAGATTATCTAATTTTTAAAATTCTTCCCGATTGGCCAAGGTTTGCATATCTTGCTTATACAGAATAACTTGTCTAGTGGCCTCTTGGTCCTAAACTTTTATACTAAACAGGAGAAAAAAATAAATCTAGAAATGCTGAAAAGGGATAATTTTTTTTCCTGATGATCCAGTAGATCGCTCCCCCTTGCAGTACCCAGAGGAGAAATTGAAAACATTTCATACATTTTCTGGATATTTGTACTATAAGCATATGGAAAACTATGAAATATATATGAATGAGTTTTGCTGGATGCCACATATATTCCATATGGTAAAGAGGAAGGGCTTTGGGGATGATCTGGTACCAAGTGTCATAGTAAAATTTTGTCTCATAGAAAGTAAGGGCCAGGTGGCCAACTGAGTTGTGGATCAGCCATATATCGCCTCATGGTTCTCTTTCTTCATATACTTCCCAGCTGAATTCTGGACCTCCCCATGACAAGACTAGACCACAGGCTTGCAGAATAAATAATTTAGGTCTGTAACTCATTGAAGTTGGTACCCACCCAAGTCTCTGTCAGTGCCAAATTTGGAAGCCTAGCCAAGAATTTGCCATTGCTACTTTATAGCACCCTGTACCTGCTTATTTATAATCTGTGCATTTTATGAAACAAGGATTAATAAGAATTTGCCATAGCACTTGCACCATAATGTAAATAGTTATAATGTTTACATACCCTTTGTCACTTACAAGGTATTTTGAGTCTATTGTCTCCTTCCACCATGCCTTACCAATTTTCTAGTTCCTTATCATTTTTTGGTGCCTGTCTATGTTCTGCAGCCAGAAGCTTCTTCAGCCCCTCAAGAGAATCTCTTAGTGACTGGCAAACTCTGGGAAGTTCATTTTTGCAGTTAGCTGCTATTGCAAGGATAAGTGTTAGACCCACTTTCTCTTTAGAGATAGGAAGTATGTCTTACTTCTCTGGGCTCTAGTCCCAGAGCAAGAAACACACTTCCCCTCAGAATGGCTGAACTCTATGAGAAGCCATCATTGTAACAAAAAAGCAATATCTTCAATTTTAATAGCCATGTGTGCATACTTCTAGAACCTCTTATTCAAGTGTTCCTGTTCCTTCCCTGTCCTTTCATAGCTAGGCATCTGCTTTCAGCATTTCAAGGAGGCTAGTGAGCTTTGTACATGCAAACCTGACAGAAAATTGAACTAGGATTGGGAGATTGGGAGGTAAATGACTCCTGATAAAGGGAACAAGGATGAGAATTCTCAGTCCCTTTGCTTCCAGTCTATACTGTGACTACTGAGGCGCCCCAGTAAAATCATTATACCTCCTGGCCAGACTAGTGTCTATCTCTGCCGAGCACCTCATAAGAAGAGGCCTGGTAATAATCTCGTCATGCATTCAGTCGGTAAACATTAACTGGGTATTTATTACATACTCAAGATACAGAGCCTGCTTCAAGGAGCTTATAGTCTAGTGATCATTAATGTGGCTAACTTTAAATCTCTTCAGTAGATGAAAGGTCACCATATCCACTCTCCATTTTAACTTCACAACCACCTGGGACAAAGGGAGAGTTTATTCTCTTGGTTTTACAAAATATGAGCAAACTGAGGCTTTGCATATTGATCTACAGGTAGTAAGTGATATAGCTGGAATTCGAATCCACATCTTCTTGGGTCAAAAAAAGCATTCACTCTGCTACACCACACCTGCCCCCCCAAATATATAAATATACTAGAAATAAAGGCAAACAAGAAAGTCAACAGTGAAGAGGAACAACCAAGTCAAATATGAGAGAAGAAGTTGAGAAAGACATAAACACTATGGAGAGATACCAAGGAGCCACTGAATAGCACTAACATCACTAGGAGCTTGTCTTCCTAAGAAAGCCCCCAAAACTTAAAACAACTTATAGTTCATCAGCAACATTCTTCACTAGATATGGCAAGGGACATATTGGCCATAGTCCTTCTACCAACTCATATGCTTGAGAGGGAAAGTTCTGATTCTATGAAATCAGGCCTGGTAGTTCTTAATTCACTCAACCATAGAACGGGAGGCACAACTTAACACCTGTGCTCATGAGACTTTTGCTAAAGGAAGAGCTCAGAGACAGGATGCATGGAAATAAATGGTGGACTCATGGTTCCTCGGCTCTTTGCTTTGAGCCTTCTCAGACAAGCATGCCGCAGAGTGTTCTCCATGGTGCCAAGAGAAAGAGAAATTGATTTCCCTCCTCTTTGTTATCAGAAAACAGAATATTATCTTTTCAGACAGAACTAAAAAGTCACAGAAACAACGTTTTGTTTTCCTCTATCAGGGTTCCAAAATTCCATTCTTCCTTTCTCTCCTGGGACACTTCATTGTGTGGATGAACCTTGATTTCCTTATAGTATCTGGATGTGGGTCCTGGAGACTGGTCTTCTCACAGTTCCTTAAGGCAGATAAGCACATTCCTACAGATCCCAACCTTGTTTACTTTCAGGACAGTTGATTTAGTCATGGGTTCTTTAATGAAGAGATTTAAAAGATTTCCAGTGCTCAGAATCATAGGATCCTTAAATGGTGATAACCTCTTAAGATGTGAAGAAAGAGAACTTGGAAATCTAAAAATCTGATGAAGCCATTTCACGGATGAGGAAACTGAAGCCCAGAGAGAAGAAATGACTTTTCCAGGTTTGTATTACATATAAATGGAAGAAATGAGGGACTCCTTACCATTTCTTGTTTCCCATCTGAGAGACTCACCTAACTCAAAGACAATCAGAAGAGCCACAGAAGTTGTACCTTGGAACCCCCAAGAATGATGTGAAGCAGTATAGTAAACATTTAGCACAGCCCTTGGCTCCCAAAAGTGCTCAGTCCTTGTTAGTCCTCTCTGACTCTGCCCCTGTGTGAGACCATCTTCTGTAACTATATGTGTCTTCTCTCCTAGCAGGGGAATGAGTAATAACTGTAGTCTGTGGTGGCAGAGCTGTGTAGGACATTTCTTGGTGTGAGGATTCTTGCAAGTTTTTTTGTGTCTACGTGCATGAGATGAATTTTTTTTAGGGAAAGTTTTCATAGCTTTCATGTGGTTCTCAGAGGCTCTATAACCCAGAGAAGATTACAGAACAATGGTCTAGTCTTTGATAAGGACATTATAGACTCATAAGGGAGTATCCTGAATACAATGATATCCAACATGGCTATTTCATAACTGACACTTTTCCCACATAGCACATACATTTATTCAGTAGTCAGTGCTTATTGTGTACACTGTACCTCTACCAGGCACAGAGATAAGAGATATGAGATAACAACAAAACCTATTTATTGAGCATTCAATATGCATT
Organism: Avahi laniger; assembly: GCA_963575035.1. Classification (NCBI taxonomy): domain Eukaryota; kingdom Metazoa; phylum Chordata; class Mammalia; order Primates; family Indriidae; genus Avahi; species Avahi laniger. The sequence goes on from CAUYSK010108598.1 coordinate 54,630, forward strand.
AGATACTTGATAGACATTTTCTCACTCAATCCTCACAACAACTCTATGATGTAAGTATTATTATTACTCTCAATTTACAAATGAGGGAACTTAGGCACAGAAGAGATAAGCAATTTACCCAAAGTCATACAACTAGTTAGTGGCTGTGGAGTGAATACAACACACAGTTATCAACAAAACAAAGTGAGGTCAGTGCGGTACTGGAAGTTAAGGGTATAATCCCCTGAGCAAACAGAATGAGAGAATGAGTTATTTTACCTGGAAACTTTGGGAAGACTTCACAGAAGAGTTAAGGCTTGCTCTAGGTCTTGAGGGATGCATAAGAGTTTGCCAGGTACAAAAAGGTAGGAAGAGAACTTCAGGAAGTGAGAACAGATTGAGCAAAGACAGGGTGGCATGAAAGCAGAAGACTTGTTTAGAGAACACCGTGGAATCTGGAGATCATTGTGGGGAACCTTGTCAGATGCCGCAAACCTTTTGGCAGGCCTTCAGTTGGCCTTTTGTGTCCAGCTCCCTCCCCATGCTGAACCGTTCATAGCTGCCCTACACTGGTCTCTGGGCTTTTGGAAACAGGCTGCCATCCAGGTAGTAGAATAAGATGCAGTGCAAAAGCACCAGATGGGACTCTGGCTCTGCCCCCAACTTACCACATGGCCTTAGGCATGTTTCCTTCCCCGTCTGCACGTTAAAATCTCTATCTGAACAATAAAATGGTTGGACTATACAATCTTGAAGATTTTAGCAATAAATATATAACAATCTAAATCTTCAACAATAATTTTTTAATAGTGAATATCTAAAATTTTATAGGTACTTCAGATGTGTCCATTGGCCAGTTCACTCTGTATGCATCATCCTTGGGAAACAGGCAGACCTGAGTTCAATCCTTAGCTCTAAGACTTACTAGATCATGTAACTTCTTGAGCAAATCACTTAACTTCTCTGTATGTCTGTGAGGGTAATAATAGCTCACAGGGCTATTGTAAGAACTAAATGATGTTTCATACAGCTCCTGGTGCCTAATAAGTTTTGGCTCCTTCTGGAGTGAAGCATTGGTCATAGACACACATATACTTATGATGTTCCCTGGAGAAGCAGAAAGGAAAGATGAGAAATGGTACCTGTGGTAGATCCCTCAGTAAAAGAGACCTTAGATTGGTTTAAGATTCCCAGACAAGCACTTCTCTTCAGTGTTACTTAATTAGGGACCAGAAAGGCCAATCGTATTTGTATGAGAATATAGCAAAGGTTAATCCCTTCCTCTTTCTTCTTTGCCTCCCAGCACACTGTGAATAAGAGTCCCCAGTCAGCTCAGCCAGCACGTGTTCGTTGCCTCTCCTGGCTTCCAGGATTTGATCTTGAAGGTGTCAGAGCTGTCTGTGAATCTTTTTCCCCAGCAGGATGAGTCTGGCCTCCCCAGCAAATTCAAGTCCCAAGCCACAGACCAGGAGAAAAGCTAACAAAGGTCATAAATTATCCTCCATCTTCTTCAGCCATTAGTTTCTCTTGTCCAGCCAGAGGCGTGTCTGGAAGTATACTGAGGCCAGATTCAATAGAAACCTGAGCCAACACCTGTGTAAATAATTTTTAAGGCTTCTTTTCCTGAAGCCGGATGGATATTTTTAAAACCAAGACAGATTATCTTTTATCTATAGTACTGTCTTCTACATTCCTAGTGCTTTGGACCTCTTGGAGGAATGCGGTTTGGTTGTAGCGATACTGTTTTGTTTGTCTATTTTAGGGGGAGGGAAATTTCTTTCAAAAACAGGGTAATGTCTTGGTATGGCCTGTGACTCCGCTGTGTTTAAAATGAAACTCTGGCAATGCACTGGAGTTCATTATGCTTCCCATAGATTGGTTTTATATCCCTCCATACCCCCTACCCATTCTCCAATTTTGACCCTTTTAAAAAGCAGCCAACCAAAACCAGCATGTATGTACTGCTTATCTCTGACTCCTGCATGAACCACCTTTAGCTATAGCCCAAACCCCATGTGAGGAGAGGGAGTTAGGACCCTGCCAAGGGCCCTCAGGGCCCATCAATAAGCGGATATCCAGTCCTTGAGGTCCCTTAGCTATGCTCAGCTTCAGAGCACAGACAGGGTTGGTCCTTCATTTGTGTTGCTTCTAACTACATTCTGCCTACTTCCCACTCTACTGCATGGCCTCTGCCATTACCCCACCTGTATAGCCTCCTTGACTCCCCCAGAAACCTCTCTGTAGCCCTTGTCACTTGGAAAGAGTTTTCTGTCTCTTTTGCAACTTGACAAGGACTAGCCAGCAAGTTTTAAATTATGGTTGCATGGGAGCAGAGATGGGGTAGGAAACAAAAGAAAGGGGTGTGTGGAGACGTGGAATGATTTCTCACCTACCTAGTAAGTCCTACAGAGATATTCAAGTTCTCTGTACCCAGCAGTCGTACTGATGTAAGGGTAGAAGACTTTATCTTCAGTCCAGTATTTGTTAACTGTGTGACCTTGGAAAATGATATCACCTCTGAGGCTTAGTTTTCTTATCTGTAAAATGGGGATAATGATGACCACCCCCAGAGAATTTATAAGGATAACATGAGATAAGGCAACTTGAAATTTCCTAGCATAATGACAGATTTTTGAAAATAAAATGAACCAAACACTGCTGATAGTGCTTCCTAGTGCACAAATGAGAAATCAAATTACAGCACATGTCCAGGGCTCCAATAATGTTACTTTAGAAATGCTAGTGTGAATCGAATAATTAATATATTATTCACATGAATAATTTGATAGCAATTATTTTCAGACATGGACAGTTTAGCAGCCTTACAGATGAGTCCATTTTCAAGTACCAAAAATTAAAGAAAGTTGGCTAAAATGATGGCAAGGTGGCAGCACAGAGCTCTCTGGGCCCTGGACCCTGTTCCCTAGTTACAGAGAACTCCAGATTATTGGCATTTGTATTCTCATGGTCCAGTGGCAAGGAATAAGGTCTGGAGGTGAGTAGCTTTGACTCGTTTATTTTTTCAACAAGCATGTTTTATATCAGACCTTGTGTGGACCCAGAGATGAGTGTGAGCCAGCTGTGTGCTTAGGGAGCCTCTAGTCTGGTGGGCCTGCCTTTCAAGGTCAGCTGCAGCTTTAACACTGCACAGAATATGTATGTATGTGCAGCAGAAGCAATGTGATGGGACATAAGGGGGAAAAATCTATGGCCATAGCCCTCCCCTCCTTTTCCAGGCTGAGAGACAACCCTGACTAAGGCCAGCACAGTTTGAAGGGCCTATCCCCAACAGCAGCTGTGGAAGCCTTAACAACAGCAACAGGAAACGATGATGATGGTGATAGTCATAGCACCCAGTTACTGAACATTTTCTGTGCTAAGGACTATACTAAGTGCTTACTTAATCCTTAATCCTCACAACAGCCCTATAAGGTAGTAGATACTCTTACTACTACGCTTATTTTTACAAATGAGGAAACTGAGGCATAGAAGACTGACAAAACAGGAAGGCAGCTAATTCACCTCAGTTCCAAAACACCAACTATATCTTATATATGCTGAGGAGAAAGAGGTGAGTGAAGCATAGTTTCAGTCCAGTGGGAGCAACGAACACCACACACTGAGGCAGGTATATTCCAGGCCTTCTGCTTGATGCTGGGAACTCAATGATGAATGAGACAAATCCTTCTCTGAAAGATCTCAGAGTTTAGTGGCAGATATTGATGTGGAAAAAAAAATTAAATACTTTTGTGATAAGAGAGATAAGCACAAAATGGGTAGGGTGATGCAAGATGACGGATGAGAAAAACTGCCAGCCAGAGTGTCTCTGCAAGACACACAGATTTTAGAAGAAAGTGAAAAAAAAAAAAAAAACAGGCAGTCAAACATAGATCGGATGAGGGTGGGAAGGAAGGTGTCTGAAACTACAGGAGATTCCACGGGAAGACATTGCGGAGGAGAACTGGAAGGAGAAAGGTCCCGAGAGGCTTGGAGACCAGTGACAAAGGTAGATGGAGCAGTTAACTTCCCCCTCCCTTGCATCTCGGACTGCTGGTGGACCCCTAAGCTGCTAGAGAGACCCGAAAAGCTTCTGCACAGCCAAGGAAACTATCATGAGAACAAACAGACAACCTACATAATGGGAGAAAATATTCTCATGTTATACATTTGATAAAGGGCTGATAACTAGAATCTATATAGAACTGAGGAAAATCAGCAAGAAAAAATCAAACAACCCTATCAAAAAGTGGGCAAAGGACATGAACAGAAACTTTTCAAAAAAAGACAGAATAATGGCCCAAAAACATGTGAAAAAATGCTCAACATCTCTAACCATCGGGGAAATGCAAATCAAAACCACAATGAGATATCACTTATCTCCAGTGAGACTGCCCTTTATCAAAAAGTCCCAAAACAATAAATGTTGGCGTGGATGCGGAGAGATAGGAACACTCATGCACTGTTGGTGTGATTGCAAACTAGTGCGACCTCTGTGGAAAGCAATATGGAGATACCTTAAAGAGATACAAGTAGAACTACCATCGATCCAGCAATCCCATTACTGGGCATCTACCCAAAAGAGCAAATGATGCTGTATAAGAAAAACACCTGCACCCGAATGTTCATAGCAGCACAATTCACAATTGGGAATATGTGGAAACAGCACAAGTGTCCATCAATACATGAGTGGATTAATAAAATGTGGTATGTGTATACCATGGAGTACTATTCAGCTTTAAGAAACAATGCTGATCTAGCACCTCTTGTATTCTCATGGATAGAGCTGGAACGCATTCTACTAAGTGAGGTATCCCAAGAATGGAAAGACAAGCACCACATGTACTCACCATCAAATTGGTATTAACTGATCAACACACAAGTGCACATATACTAACATTCATCGGGTGTCGGGCATATGGGACGGGGAGGAGGGGATGGGTATATCCACATATAACGGGTGAGCACCGTCTGGAGGATGGACATGCTTGAAGCCCTGACTCAGGTGGGGCAAGGGAAACATACCTAAGGTAAACATTTGTACCCTCATAATATGCTGAAATAAAAAAGAAAAAGGAAAAAAAGGAAAAAAAAATGGGAGAGAAATTATGTGGCAACTGATTGGTTTAAATCAAAGCCCAAAAGAAACAACACTACTGAGAATTATAGAGAAACTAATTGATTTAAATCAAAGCCCAAAGGAAACAGTGCTTTTAAATTTTATTTTAGCTCGGTTGATATTTTTTCATTTTTTATTCTATCCCTAAAATGGATAATCATTATTTGTTTCCCACTCAAGGATACCAGAATACTTCAAGAGGCTATACTACAACATAGTCAAACTATTCCTTTATCCCAATGCATGCCCACACGTTCCCTCTTCCTCACCTTTACTGAGTCTATCTCTTCTGCCTCAAGTGCTTTTTTTCCACAACTCCAAATTCTTAAGTCCTACCTTCAAGGATCCATTCAAATGCTTCCTCCTCCATGAAGTTTCTACCCCATAGAAAGGTACCCCTCTTCATGGCTGTCTCTCTGTGGTTCTTACCACCTCCTGCTTTATCTTTCAGTAATGCACTTACTGATCTTTTTCCTCCACTGTACTCAGCTCTTTAGTGGAAGATTCTCTTTGCTGAAACCAGGATTTTATTTTAAACACATTGAAAACCTCTTCTGGAGTGCACTGTGTCTGGTGGGCTTCACTTTTTAATCTTAAACATGTGGAATTGCCTATCTGGAGGTTTACACTTTCTACTGGTGGCTTTTGAAAAAGCCCACCACCCTAGCACATCCTGACACTACCCTGACACAACAACTGATTAAAACATATCCTCATTTCCTTTAGGTCCACCCCTCATGCATGCATAATTTATAGAATCTTCATTTTGTTTTGGTTTTTCTCATGCCTCTGTTGTTGCAGGTTTAGATTGTTTCCATGTACTTAGGTTGCATTCATGTACATTACTTTTTTTCTTTTTAAAATTTCCTTAGGATCATGATCCATCAGTGGAAATACTGGGTCAAAAGCAGGGGTTAAGGCTGGGAGCATGGTACCATGGACAGCCAATCATGTGTTATATCTTAAGGATTTGTTAAAGGCCCTTCTACCCAAAAGTATCTTGTTACCCATGATCTGTTACAATGTCTGAAAGTCCCACCATATGTGGAATTGTTTTGGAAAGCTTTGCCTCCTGGGATGCATTCAGCCATCATCAGGGAATAATATTGGACATTAGATTCTAATTATGTCCCTTAGCAAGACTCTGGAGGAATTGGAACACCAATATCACATTTTGAAAGGGATAAGAGATTCAGGACGGATTCTGAAGAGGAGGTGCTTATCCGGAATAGGAAGGCTTAGGTAGAGCATCAAAGCTGCAAGCTCTGAGGAGCCAGGGGTCAGATGAAAGCATTGAGCACTTGTTAAGATGAAAGAGCAGGAGGGGAAGAGGGACGCAGAGGAAGGGGTTATAGAGAGAAATTTGGGATTGTGTTTGGGTGTGAGCACAACAGAAGCAGCACAATCACTTTATTGTTTTTTATTTTTATTTTTTACAAACGAGGTCTTGCTATGTTGCCCAGACTGAAGTGTGTAGCTCTTCACAGGTGTGACCATAGCACACTGCAGCCTCAAATTTCTGGGCTCAAGAGACCCTCCTGCCTCAGTCTTCTTAGTAACTGGGACAACAGGTGCTCAGCCAGCACTTTAAACTAGGTAGAGATGTGTGAGTTCTGAGCAACTAATAGTTGGCTTTAGATAGATTTGTAGGGGTCAAGTCCTGAGGGGACATCCTGGTCCAGCTTCTTTATCAGCTTCTTTGGATATCAGAAAACCAGCAGGAGAAGGAGAACTCAGGGCAGCATGGCAGACTCAGCATACATAAGGAGGCTCACACCAGTCATCAGACATGATTATGACTACTGATATGAGATAAAGACTAGTTGCTCCTGCTGTGTGATAGGCAGAACTTTAGGAATGGTAGGTGCGTGTGGGAAATTGGAAGGAGGCAGGTGGTTGTATTTACCAATGGGTTGACTTCACTGATGAGGTTTTGGGATTATGGCTTCCACATACTCATCTTTTCTTCTTTGAGTGGAGACTGTGAGGTCTATTACAGAACTGTAAGTTCTATGTAGAAAAAAAAAATATGCCTCCTATGTTAGAATAGAAAATAGAACCCTGTAGGAGAACAAACTGAAAATATAGTATAGAAAATAAAAATAGGATTCTATACCTTAGAATCCCGTGTAAAACAATGAAGAGGTTTCTTTGAGCATTAGATGCTTTTGCGTAAGGTGACAGACGGTCTTTTGGCCACATGAACTTGGCCCAGTCTTCACTTGGTAGCCCTTCTTCTTTGTTAACCCATCCACTATGCTCCTGTGGAGTGCTAGGGAAATGCCAATAATGTACACACATACCCAATAATAAGAAGATCACTCTCTACTAGAAAGCCCTTCTACAATGCTGTGAGCATTTGACATCCATTTTTCTAGTAACATCAGTGAGTGACTTGATCCATCCTTGGAACAGAATGTGATCGGTATATTGCCTCAAGGAGGCCCTCACTGTTCTAGAAGATATAACTACAAGTTTGCTGACTCACACCTGGGAATATGTACAGAGAAGTGATCCTGCAGATAAGCCTTCCTCTGACTAGCTTCAGAGATTTTTAAAGCAGTTAAGATGTGGTAGAAGGAAAGGGCACTTGGAGTCAGAAAATCTGCTTCTTAGCTTTGGGCCTTAGGAAATTCATTTGACCTCTCTAAGCCTCAGTTTATTCAATGTATATAGTGGAAAGAGTGTAATGGCTAAAAACATCAAAGGAGATAATGCTTGTCAAAACATTGTGTAAATTAAAAAGTGTCATATGAGTATTTGTTTCTAGATTCTAGGAGGTCTCCTTACCATTGTACGGGACAATGATGTCTATTTTTAAATTAATAATTATTTCCCTCTGACTACCACAGAAACAGCTTTATTTGAAAACCACTTTATGGTTTTCTCTGTACACAGCTTATTAACACACAAGGCACATCTCCTCCAATCTGCAACCACACCAGAATGATCACCTCTTTGGCATATCTCCCAGGGTTCCTCAATGTAAATTTTATATATCCCCCCCCAAAATAGTCTATTGCAGAGATAACCTCCAAATTGAATGATAATATGTCTGACCACTTTTCCATGATGCAAAAATAGACAGCTATATAGTTTATAGGAATAATTATTGTCTCCCAGCAAGTGAGTAGCAGTCAGAAAATGATCAAGACAGACCATGGAAAGTGCCTTCCCACTATAACTCAGCTTTGAGTCTTAATTGCAAGGTTACTAAACACCTGTGCAGATAAGTTGCAGGGTTTATGGCAAAAGCAAATATTGGTCCAAGAGCAAGCCTTTGTTTCATTGTCGAATATTTTTAATCCCCAGAAGACATGATTTTGATCTGACATTTGGCAATGGGACAGTTTCCTAAGTTGCTGTATGCAATTCGAGGAAGAAAGGTGATATTGCTGGAATGAATTTATTTGTTGTAAGTTATAAATATGTGGACTTTTTCAATCCCATCACCCTCAAAACTTTATCTGTTTTTCCCACTGAGGCTCTCTCCCCTGCCTGGCTGACACATGAATTTTGTGAAATTGTTTCCACAGTCTTTTTCTTTCTTTGTTTAATGTTGATACCCAGTAATGTCTATGGTGGGCTGACACTGAGGTGACAGCAAGCTAAGCTTTGTCCTCTGGTCCCCGCTGACCCATTCCATTTGTCACAGAAGGGGCTCCAAGCAGCATTCCACAGAGTGGCTTCACCAAACTCACTGAGACCAAAGGGAAACCAGGATTCCAAATAGCCATTATGAGGAGAAAGAATGAGACTTAGAGTTTTCAAAACTAGGGTGCTCTCTCAGTTGATTTCTTTTTACTCCAGAAAGATACTGCTATTATATAGTCTTTAGGAAAATATTGAAACCACGTGATCTTCCAGGACCTGGGCTGCTTCTTTAAGAAGCATGTGACAGAGAGCTCTCTTGGCCAACAACATATTAAAAGATCAATCGATCAATCAGTTAATCATTCATTCATTCAAATTATATTGAGAATTTTCAATGTGCCAGACAGTGGGACTGCAGAAAGGGATATTTCTTACTCTTGTCTCTTTCACAATCTAATGAGCAAGATAGCCACTCTTTCAATTTATAGTGACTTATAACATTTCATACACTGCTGGATATTTTCACATGGTAATAACACAAAGGAAAGAATGAAAAGTGGACAGAGGCTAGGGGAATAAGAACTGAATATGAATGCAGCCACTCTCAAGGCTCCATTTTGACATACTGGGATTGCAGTTTCGAAGGGCTATTTTGAAATCCCCTCCCATGGCACTGCAGATAATAGAATCTTGCTGTCACTAGCAGAGAGAAAATGAGTAATAGAATCAAATGAATGAGATGAGAAATTGGGAAGAGTTGGAGTTCATTTTCTTTTAGCAAAGAGTCTACTTTATGAACCATGGCAGGCAAAAACCACCACTAGCCAAAAGAAGGCTAGACGTGTGCCCCCTGGCAAGTCACTATGGCTCTCTGGACTTCTGTTTCTGCATCTGTAAAGGTGCTAATGGGACTTGCCCTTTCTACTTCATGGGTATGTTGTGAGATGGTGCATGGGAAAGGATTTGCCAATGGCAACATATCTTAGAAATGTATGAGATTGTTAATAGGATCTTACAAAGGTAGACCTGCCTTCATTCATGACCTGGAATGTCTTTAAAAGCCTCTACATGCTTTTAAATTAGATCATTTATGTTACAATTTGCAAACCATTCTTGATTTCTTTTTCTGACTCCTCTCCCAGAGACTAAAAATTATTGGCATCAAAAGGCACTCTAGGATTTTTAAAAAATTGAGATATAATTTATATACCACAATAGTCACTATTTTAAACTGTAAAATTCCATGGTTTTTGGTATTTTCAAGAAATTGCACAAACAACACCCACTATCTATTATAATTTCAGATGGTTTTCCATCACCTCTAAAAGGAATCCTATATTCATTGGAACTTACTGCCAATTTCCCTCTCTTCCCAGCTCCTGGTAATGCTAATCTACTTCCTGTCTCTATAAATTTTTCAATTCTGGACATTTCATATAAGTGGAACAGTGTAATATGCGGCATTTTCTATCTGGATCCCTTCATTTAGCATAATGTTCATCCATGTTGTAGCATGAACCAGTACTTCATTCATTTCTCTGGCTGAATAATATTCCATTGTGTGGATATGCCACATTTTGTTTATCCATTCATTGGCTGATGTACATTGGGTCGTTTGCACTCTTTGTCTATTATTAATACTTCCATGAATATTTGTATGCAAGTTTTTGTGTTAACATATGTTTTCATTCTCTTGTTTTGTTCCTAGGAGTGAGTTGCTGGGTAATGTGATAACTCCACCTTTAACTTTTTGAGGAATTGCCAAATTATTTTCTTTAGTGACTGCAATATTTTACATTCCCCATGAGCAATGTGTGAGACTTCTAATTTCTTTATGTCCTTGTCAACACATATTCTTTTCTGTTTCTATTGTTATTGTTGTGATAGTCATCCCAGTGGATGTGAAGTGGTGGTATTTCATTATGGTTTTGATTAGCATTTCACTAATGGTTAATGGTGTTGTGCTTCTTTTCATGTGTTTGTTGTTCATATGTGTATCTTCTATGGAGAAATAACTATTAACATTCTTTGTCCATGTTTTAATTAGGTTATTTGTTGTTTTTATTATTGAGTTGTGTGTGTTCTTTATGACCTCTGGACACAAGTGTCTTACTAGATACATAATTTGCAAACATTTTCTCCCATTCTGTAAGTTGTCTTTTCATTTTGTGATGGTGTCCATTAAAAATCAAAATCTTTAATTTTGATGACTGCTAAATTATCTATATTTTTCCTCTTATTGTTTATGTTTTGGTGTCATTTCTAGGAATCCATTGCCTAAGTCAAGGTCACAGACATTTACACCTATGCTTTCTTCTGAGATTTTTATAGTTTTAGCCGTTGCATTATGGTCTGTGATTCATTTTGAGTTTATTTTTGTATATGATGTAAGGTAGGGCTGCAACTGCATTCTATTGCATGTAGATATCCTGCTGTCCCAGCATCATTTGTTGAAAAGAGCATTGTTTCTCTATAGAGTTGTCTTCGTATCCTTGGTTGAGAAACTATATATCATAAATATATGACTTTATGTCTGGACTCTCAACTCTATTCTACTGATCTATCCTTATGCAACTGCGATTCTGCCATGGTTGTTGTTGCTTTGTAGTAAGATTTGAAATCGGGAAGCGCGAGTCCTCCAAATTTGTCCTTCCTTTTCAAGATACTTTTGGTTATTTGGGGACCCTTGCATTTCCATATGAATTTTAAGATCAGCTTGTCAATTTTAGGAAAAAATGACAGCTACTTTTTATAGAGATTACATTGGATCTATAGGTCAGTTTGGGAAGTGTTGTCATCTTAACAATATAAAATCTTCAAATCCATGAATACAGAATGTCTTTCTATTTATTTAGGTGTTCTTTAATTTATTTCAATTATATTTTATAGTTTTCAGTGTATAAATCTTGCATTTCTTTTGTTAAATTTATGCCCAAGTATTTTATTTTTTTGATGCTATTATAAAAGGGATTGCTTTCTTTTTTTTAATTTTAGCATATTATGGGGATACAGATGTTTAGATTACATATGTTGCCCTTGCCCCCCCAAGTCCGAGTTTCAAATATGTCCATCCTTCAGGTGGTGCACATTGCACTCTTTGTGTATACCTACACCCGTCCCCTCTCCCTCCACCCCCCTCTCCCCTCCCCCCTCCCCCCTGCCCAACATCCAATAGATGTTATTCTTATATGTGCACTTATGTGTTGATCAGTTAATACCAATTTGATGGTGAGTACATGTGGTGCTTGACTTTCCATTCTTGGGATACCTCACTTAGTAGAATGCGTTCCAGCTCTATCCAGGAGTACACAAGAGGTGCTATATCACCATT